>CAUYRH010175764.1:0-77120 GCA_963574655.1 Perodicticus potto | reverse complement strand
ACACCTATATATAGCCCAAGACTAAAAGCCTAAAGGGGGAGACGGGGAAAGACCGGGAGAGAAAGGGAGAGAGCTTTTCTCTCCCCACTTGAGTTTTCTCTCTCTACCAGGAGCTTTAGTGTTTTCTGTATTCTTTTCTGTAAATAAATTCTGTCTTACCACTGGAAAAAAAAAAAAAAAAAAAGAAAAGAAAATGCCATGAAGGCTATCTTAAACAGTTTGATGAAAACATTTCAGATCGTATATGAAACCAGCACACTGTACCCCTTGATTGCACTAATGTACGCAGCTGTGATTTAAAATAAATAAATAAATAAACAATTCCAAAAAAAAAAAAAAAACCCCCGTGGCAAAAATATAAAAGACAAGGGCAGTGCCTGTGGCTCAAGGAGTAGGACTCCAGCCCCATACATTGGGGGTGGCGAGTTCAAGCCCGGCCCGGCCAAAACTACAAAATACATACATATATATATATGTGTGTGTGTGTGTATATATATATATATATATATATACACACACATATATATATGACAATTATATACACATATATATGACAATTATTACCCTTCTTGCAGATAGCTACCCTTCAATTTCAGATGAAGCTCTGCAGATTCTACCTCTGAACCATCTCTTCCAGAGCACCAGACCTTGAATCTTCATTGGCCCTCCTTGGTTTGAGGCATCCTCATCCATCCACATACATTGAGGTTGGAGGGTTCAAACCTGGACTAAACCAAAAACACACAGATCTTTCTGATTCCACTCTTGCCCCTTTATTTTCTCCCTTGCCCAAATCTAGTAGGCACATCCTCTTCACATCATGAGTAATATTCCTAAAATGTGAATAAGATCCTGCCCTTGTAAAAACATCTTGGTGGATCTCCACTGATTTCAGGGGAAAGGAGAAGCTCCTTTGGACCTTCCAAATTCAGACCAGGCTGCCCAGTCCTCTGGCCTTACTTCATCACTTATGACACCCACTTTGTATGCAATGCTCCAGGCACCTGGCTCTACTTACAGTTCCCCTGCCCTGCCTAACTTTCAGGCATCTACACATTTCCTTGTGCTGCCTTCACCCACGTGGATTGTCCTCTGCTTCCCCCTCTCTTTCGCTAAGCTCCACAGTTCTCTTCTGTGGCAAAGAAATGGTGCTGGGCACAATTTATTACTCTCCACTGTGCCCCACAAGAATCCTACAGAGTCTTTAGGACAATCTTGCACTACCTCTTTCCCCTATAGGACCACAAGCTCTTTGGAAAAATGGACAATATATCATTTGTCTTTGTATCCCCAGCACCAATGGCATTGAATTCATGAAGTCCTTGGGATGACCAACAATTCAACTGTAAGTAGAGTAAGAACAACTAGCAAAGGAGCTGAAAAGCATCAGCTGAAGATGCAGAGAGAGAACCAGCAGAGGCGGTGCCCATAGCTCAGTGGGTAGGGCATCAGCCACATACACTGAGGCTGGAGGGTTCAAACCTGGTCCAGGCCTGCTAAACAACGACAACAAAAATAGCTGGGCATTGTGTGGGACCTGTAGTCCCAGGTACTTGGGAGACTGAGGCAAGAGAATCACTTAAGCCCAAGAGTTGAAGGTTGCTGTGAGCTGTCACGCCACGGCACTCTACCCAAGGTAACAGCTTAAGACTCTGTCTCAAAAAAAAAAAAAGAAAGAAAAGAAAGAAAGAAAGAAAAGGAGAGAACGAGCAAACAGAGATGCTGCAGACACCAAGGGAGGCACATAGGTGTTGGTTGGAGTTGGACTAGATTGTTAGGTCTACGTGAGGGCTCAGGATGACTCCATGGCACCAGGAGAACCAGCAGCATCTGGGTATGGTGTATGACTTCCCCCCAAAACCTTGTACTGGTTTCTGGAGTCTCAGCTGCAACAGGAAATGTACTAAATGATTCTCCCTCACAATGTGACTACCCACCTGCGAGCAAAGTAGGGAGCCCAGCATTGAGACAACAGCAGGGTCCCTTCTGCTCCCAGGTGACAGACAGACCTCCCCATAGACGAGCATGACCAGGTCTGTCTGCTTCCTCTGGCAGGCACAGAGTGGCATGGTTGAATCATATAGATGGCTCTGCCATACATTCTCCACCTCACTGCTTTTCTGTGGGGTAATCTTGATCAAGTTAGTTAACTGACTGAAGTTTCATCTGTACAGTGGAGACATAACGTCCACTTCCCACAATTATTAGGAAGATTACATCAGAGGATCCAGGCAAAGAAAGGGTTTGACACATGCAGTAGTTGGTGATAAAGACACCCTCTTGTACATTTTCTTAGTTTTAAGGATATATACGTACTTTGAGCATAAAATCTACATAGTTGAAATTTCCTTTTTATAGATCAGAATGGCCCTGGAGTCCACAAAATAGGAGATAAAAGCATTCGTTCCTTCAACTGATACTTAATGAGCTTCCGTCTATGCTAGATACTTGGAAGGCAACAATGATTATCCAGGTGAAGATTACATTTCCTTCTGTGTTGAAGGATGCTCCATCTGAGAAGACAAAGCAGAGAGCTCTAGGCAGGAGGAACGGCATTTACAAAGACACCTGCGTATAACTGGAGGGTTGGAAGCTGGTGGAGGTGTGAGGTGGTGGTAAGAGGTTGGACAAGAATCAGGGGTTGGACTACAGAGGGTATTGACTATCACCTTAGAGATAGAGGTATCTTAGGGCCATTGGGTGTACGCTGACAACTCCCTGATTCCCTTCCCTAGCTACCTTTTGCCTGCTATTAGTTCCCTAAGAAGCAGTTGATGAATTAATGGAGGTTGGTAATGAAATAATTTCCTATCCTGATCCCTGACAATTTTCTCCAAGGAAAAGTACTGGGCTACTTATATTGTCTGGCATCCAGGAGGTGTTGATGAATATCTATTAAAATGAACAAAATGTGCTTTTATTGAGTTGAACTGAAGTGAAGCTCTTTGGGACGGCTTTGGGATATTGGTAGATATGTTCTTCTAGATGCTTTATGAAAAATATGTGTGCACATATTTTTCTTAGGTAAGATGCACATTATTCATATTCAGTTTAGGAAAAGGTGATTATTTACTTTAAGTCTTGATTACATGCAAGGAACTGGAACTAGTCAACAGATAACAGCATGGCCCTGGGTTTCCCCTCCTCCCCAAGCTTGGACATCCTTTTCGTGAAAGGACGCTTTCCTGTTTGCACAGCAGCCAGAGGCTCACATGTGAATTCTTTATATGTGTTGCAAGCAATCCAAGCATCTGACTTCCATTCTCTGCTCACAGCTGGGAGCAAGTGCGAGAAATCAGCGAAAAGTTGGAGGTTTGTTAACAGGAGGTTTATTTTGGCACTCAGTTGCAATTAAATCCAGTGGGTTAAAAGCTTCTGAATGCATTACCCTCTTTTAAACAGGCCACTTTTAGAGAGTGTTTCCACAATGAACAATATTCATCACCAATGTTATATATGGCTGCCTCTCACCTCTCAAATAATGCCTTCTTTCCTTGGAAGGAAAAGCAACTTTCCCATCATTATAATTGAATCCAAACATCTGTCACCCACAAAGTCTTCGTTTTAAAGGTCAGCTAATGGATATCTGGCTTACAGATCACACAGAACCACACTCATTTGCAACAAATTTGCATCCCTCCCCCCACCACACATGCACACACATACACCAGTGCACACACCCCACAGGCATTCCTGTGGAAAACAACACTTTTTCATTATGATTTCTTTGAATAAAATTAAGACAGCCATGAAGAAAGGGATGTAGGCAAAATGGTAAAGAGAGCAAGGACTTGGGGTCTGGAGACCTCAGGTCTGATCATGACCTTGGACAAGCAACAACTTTCTCTTCCCACACCTTGAAAAATGGGAATGATAAAACCACCCTCACCATTTAATGCTTGTAACCCACACACATTCATGCATCTGCACCTTGGTCCCTCTGTCAACTGTGTTCTTCCAGAGCCTCAGCATCCTTCAAACTGCAGCACTATGTCACCTCCCCAAGGAAGGCCTCCCTGGTCTCTCCCACCTCCCTGCCAAGCAGAGTTACCAGGTCATTCTCAATCATTCCAGAAACCGCAACCAGTTCCTTTGCAGCTTTCCTTACATAATACTGCACTGCAAGCAACTGCTTGCATACCGAGCTCTCCAACTAAACTGTTAGCCCAAGAGAACCGACCAGGTCTGATTGTTCTCCACTTTGCAAGAGGAGAGCAAAGGAATAGCACAATGTGGGCTAAGAAAAGGGTGAAGGAAAAAACAATTAAACTGGTAATTACTTGAATGACACAATACCCTTGTGTGGCGCAAGAGAGGCTGCTGCCGGGCTGCAGTCCCTTCCCTTCCACAATGCTGAGACCTTGGCCTTGCTGGAACTCAGTTCTCAGCCCGTTGCACTCTTGGCCCATCCCCTTCAGGGTACAGTCCAGACTCCTCATCAAGGCCACCCCTCTCGTCATGAGCCGGTTGTCACCACCTGAACTGCTCTGCTCCCCTCCCCTGCCACCTGCTATGTTCTAGGAAACTCAGTCAAGTCTTCTGCCACAAAACACTTTCTCTTACTTCTGGGCTATGCCTATCCTCTATGTCCTTCCCACGCAGCCAATCTCTACCTGTCTCCAAGACTTCCCTAAGGTGACTCTTCCTATAGGAAGCCTTCTGCATCCCTGAAGCCTCCTATCTTCTGCCTGCTGGAATGCTACAGTTTCTCTAATAGGATGGTCCCTGTGATGGTCTGTGAGCTCCTTGAAGAGACAGGCTGTGCCCTGCCCACCTCTGTACACTCGTGCCTGACGCTGAGTCCTTGAGCATCCCTGCCATGAACAGGTGGGCAGATGAATGAAGAATCAAATCTTTTCAGAAAAAGGGCCAATCCCTAAGCCAATGACAGCACACGTGCAGTGTTGTGTGCATGCCACCAGCATGAGGGTTTGTCTTTCTGGCCTTTGAGAAAGCTCTTTTTCTTCTTGACCAGCTTCTGAGATAAGTATTCTTAAAATCTCCCATGGCAGCCATTAATATTTCAATTTCTCTTTGCAATTCGTCATATGTGTGTGTGTGTACTACATGCATGCAT
This sequence comes from Perodicticus potto, assembly GCA_963574655.1. Classification (NCBI taxonomy): domain Eukaryota; kingdom Metazoa; phylum Chordata; class Mammalia; order Primates; family Lorisidae; genus Perodicticus; species Perodicticus potto. The sequence continues at coordinate 72,043 of CAUYRH010175764.1, read as the reverse complement.
TTATGTATTTACAAATATATATCCAATATATATAGGTGCTGTGCTGCTAAGTATCTGCAAATTTGTGATGTTCTAAACTCTGTGACAGAGCCAGACTCTGCTTGTGTTATCCTTTGTGCCCCCACCCTCCTTCTGCACAACTGTCAACTGTGTCACTTTTATTTTCAATCTTTCTGTATTGTCTAGTTTTGGGGGGCAGGGGAATCTTTTGTAAGCAGCCTATGCTATAATTTTAAAAATCCAGTTTGTGGTTTCTAGTCCAAGAATTTAATTCATTTATATTAATAATCATTCCTATCTTTTTACTTTTATGTGTCATTTGATGCATTTCTTTTTTTTTCCACTAGTTTACACCTTTTTACCCCTTTTTTATGCCTTCTGTTGCATTACTAATGCTTGCTTTTTTCCATTTTCACATTTCACTGCTTTGGAAGTTAGCAGTTCTATTACTATTGGGTGAGAGGGAGTGAGTGTCCTAGCATTTTTACCTTACAAAATCATATTTATATTTTTCAAGTAATGTCTAAAATTATTCAGTAGCTCTGTCTTCATCCTAATTAAGACAATGCTCTCAACATGTTTCAGACGCCCTCCACACCCTTGTCTTCTATAACTTTAGTCCCTTACTTATTTTTTCTGCCAAGGGTTCACTGTATCTACCAACATAGTTTACCAATGTCTTTGATGTTTTACATTTCTTCTTATGTCCTGCTCTTCCTTGGAATAATCTTACTCTTGCATATCTAAAAATGCCCTTATTTCAAATCCTCTGGAATGACGGTCAGTGGGTGCAAAATTCTAGGCTCAGTTTCTATGAGAACACCTTTCCCTTCTCTTCCCACCTCTGCTGTGGCTTATTTGATGTCTGGGTTTGATTCCTCTACAAATGTTCTAGTTCTTTCAGGCTATTAGAACTGCATACCATATGCTGGGTGGCTTATAAACAGCAGAAATTCAATTCTCACAGTTCTGGAGACAGGGAAGCCCACGATCAAGGCTCTGGCAAATTCAGTGTCTGGAGAAGGCCTGTTTCAAGGTTCACAGATGGCACCTTTGTGCCGTGTCCTCACGTGGTGGGTCAAGGGATCTTTCAGGGTTTACTATCTAAGGGCATTAAAATCCCATTCATGAGCGCACCACCCTCGTGACCTACGTACCTTCCAAAGGACCCACCTATTAGTACCATCACCTTAGAGGTTAGGATTTCAACATATGAGTTTTGAGGTGACGTAAACAGACTCTTAGGTAGACTTTGAGATTTCATCTTTACCTTTGATGTTGTGTACTTTATTGATGATGGATATTCATGTGTAGGTTGATGATCATAATCTGACCTTTCAATCTGAGGGTCCCATTCTCTGTAAACAATTAAATTCTCACCTATTCTTGCTCTTCAACATTGAACCTCCCCCTTTTTCTTTTCTTACTTCTGGAAGTTTCATTAGATGACTACTATAAATTCTCCATCACTTTCAATATCTCTTAACTTCTCTCCTAAATATCTATGCTTATAATTCTTACTTTATGGGGCTTAAAGACAGAAGGGCGAGTCGCGTGCATGCTTTCCTTCCTGACACCTGATATGCACAAGGTCCCTGCTTGTTTTGTCTTTGCCTTTATTTTATTCTATTTGCCTTTTATCCTATTTCTCCCCCATCTCCCTCAGAAAGGCCACTCCTGCGTATTTAAGACGTGTCATTTTATCCATATGTGCTCTGAAAACAGGTATTGTTTTCTGAACATATATTTTTCATTTAAGGAAACAATATTATGTTGTCACCTTGTTTCTTACTTTTTCATGAAATGCCGTATTTTGTAAGGGCCAACCATGTTGTTCTGTCTACCTCAAGTTCATTACTTCTAATTGCTGCTCTCTAGTGCTTGGTGTGCTCTGACCAAGTCCCAGCAAGAGTAACCAGTTGCTCTTAGCGCTTTGACACCACAGATAAATCCCATTCTTATTTGCCCCCTTATTGCACTGCGTAAAAATTTCTTTAAGATGTCCTGTGCATACATATCTATCCATCTCTCTTTCCCTCTGTGTATCCATTTATATCATCTACCTATCTCCAGGAACATACCTAATTTAATTAGTGCAACGTCGCCTTTCAGAATGGTTTTAATAGCCTCTACTGACACTAGCTGGTATGAGGTTCCTATATCCCTATATCCTCACCAACACTTGGCTTTATCCAACTTGTTTATTTTTGCCAATCTTTTATTGCTGTATATCTATGTGTAGCATGATGCATACATTTTCCAACACTATCTTACATTTTACCATTAAACATTTTCCCTTGTACTGTGTCCAGTTTACGTATTTTTAATGCCATCTATTGAGTTTTAAGTCTTTGCTTTCAAGGATCCTATTGTTTGTTTCAGGAGTTTGTGATTTTTTTCCTACGTTCACTTGTTTTTGAATCATAGTCAACCCTTTTCTTTTGTAACCATCTAGGTTTTTAAATTAATAGTATTTCTTTCATTATCCCTTGGGAAGGGTTTGGCATCTTTATTCTCAAGTCCAGTTGAAATTGCAGCCCGCTGTTCCCCAGCCCCATTACTCTCCTTTGTTCCATTCTTTTTTCTTGTCACACTTATCAATTTCTTCTTTTTTTTAAAACATTTATATTTATTTATTTATTTTTGCTGTTTTTGGCCTGGGCTGGGTTTGAACCCGCCACGTCCAGCATATGGGGCTGGTGCCCTACTCCTTGAGCCACGGGCGCCGCCCCCACTTATCAATTTCTAACATACCATATAAGACTCTCTGGCTCTCTCCTTGTCTGCTATGGCTGCATCCTGGCACGGTAAATGTGTAGGTGCCCAAGCCATTTGTTGCATTCATCAGGGAACAGATCGGTCTGTGTTATCTTTATTTCCTCTGCAGTGACTCCTTCTGGCTGTTTTGTTTGCTAGATGATTGTTACCAGGAGTAGCCTGCCTCGTGTGCTGTAAATTTTCTAGTGCCACATGGAGTAGTACTATTTTGGGTTTCAGGTGCTTTTTCCTTTTCCTGCATTCACTCCTCCTGCCTGCTAGTTCACTGTTGCCTTTACCCAGCCCCTAGGTTTTCTCTGCCACCACAGCTCTTATACTTGTGGTTTAGAGTTCATACCCATAGGGGTATCTCTGATCCTGTTCTGAGGCCAGTGGCTCCCAGATGACTAATGATGGCTACCACCATTCCCTCTCCCCACCCTAAGGAAACATTGATCCCCTACCGCATCTGCAGGAAACCACCTCAGCATTGATACTTGGCCTGTGTGCCCAGAAGCTCAATCTCCCCAGTGAGCCTGGCCCCTGTTTCTAGTGGCATGTGGCTTTGTAGGATCAACCTTGGTTTCTGCTGCATCAGCCTGTGGCCGTGTGAATTCACATGCTGTCTCTGATCCCTGCAGACGCTTATTTTGTTTGTGAATGTACCTCTATCTTTTTGATATTTTAAATAGGTTCCCAAAGTAACTTTTAAAAACCACTCTTTTGTCACTTCCGGGAGTTCTACAAGTCTATTTTGACATTCAAAAGCCAAGCGTCTACTCTCATCTTTCTCTCTGCGTTTTAGCTCTATCACCATCCTCTGAGCCCATAAAGGCTGGGGAAAAAACATCTCTAAACACCCGGCAATATTATCCCACCACAAATATCCCCGTGCCTGTTCTCTTTACCTTCTGCTTTTTCACCTGGTGTCTGGGGCATCATCGCCTTTGCAAGGGTTGATTCGATTTTGTGTCTGCCTTAGTCTGCTCGGGCTGCCAGAACTGCACAGACTGTGTGGCTTAAAAGAGCAGAAATTTATTATCCCGCAGGCTGGGGGGCTGGAAGTCTGAGATGAAGGTGTTGGCAGGTTCGGTTTCTCCCAGGATCTCTCTCCTCAGCTTGCAGGAGGCTGCTCTCGCTATGTCCTCACGTGGCCTTTTCTCTGTACACCCACACCCTGGTGTCTGTGTCTTCTTATAAAGTCACCAGTCGTATTGGAGGAGGACCTACTCTTCCGAACTCATTTGACCCTCTTTATCTCTTTCAAGGGCTCTCCCTCCAGATACACTCATATGGGGGTTAGAGAGAGCTTCAGCATATGAACCGTAGGAGGACACAATTCAGTCTCTAACACTCCCACTAAAACCCCATGTTAGAACTGCTCAGAAATAGTGTGGCAAATGGAAATTCACACGTGTGCAATTTCTCTTCTCTTAGTCAATGATCTTAACAGTAAAAATATGGTGCTGTCTTTCATGACCTGAAGTTCACAAACACCCTATCCCTTGTGCACTTACGTGGCAATCCTCGGGAATCTCTGATATTGTGTGCAGTGAGTGCATAGAGGTGGTACCCACGGAGGTCAATTTTCAAATTATTTTAGAGATTAACTTATGGGTATCAGTGAGGACGTAATACGTTACCTTGGATCCGACTTTCTTTGTTCTTTGATTACTAGATGTTAGCAAGGCCCCTTTTGGTAAGTAGATGTTAGCAAGTAAGTGCCTATAGCATATGTTGACTGTTCTGCATTCACAAAGTAACTTTTGCCAATATTCTTCATGATTTCTGGGAAGCAGTCAAGGTCTCAAGCCCGTCCTTTTTAAGGCTTAATGTATGGTGTGAGTTGAGAGGAACCTTATTGGATAGAGGTGACAGGAAAGGTTGGGGTGGTTCCCTCACGAAGGGGCATCAATAGCAAGAGCTCAAAGGGAAGTACTGGTCACCCTGGCCCAATAAAGTCTTCAGGTGGCCAGGAAAGGGCACGGTGGAGGCTGACATCCCTCCTGCCCAGCCTCTGCAGGCATATCTTGGAACAGGTGTGAGTAGAAGGTTGTGTCTCCCCTGCATGTATGTACAGGTAAGTTAGAGCAGCCAGTTACCCAAGCCGGATAGTCCAAACTTATCTCACAGGGATCCACCACTGTGGAGCATTACTAACAGGGTCTCTGCCTCATGTCCCGACCCAGTGCTGCCATGTACCCAGATGACCAGACCCAGAGCTTTCTGCACCTGACCAGAATTGCCAAAATATTGTTAAACAGCATGAGGAACACTCGGAACACCATGGGGCTGGGCCAGATTCTGCAGGTTTTTAGGGCAGATGATCCACATCCCAGGAGGGAAGGATGTTCCTTGGGGAAGAAAAGAAGGGAGTAAACACATGCTATTTTTAAATTTAAATATTAGAAGCAATGAGACTTTGCTTTATATACCAAGTTCATGCATTGACAGTCCTAGTTTGAAGTCAAGGTAACATAGGCAAAAATATACATGTTTATTGAGCATCTATTTTGTGCCAGAACTCAAATTAGGCTATGGACATTCAGAGTCAACATGGCCTGCCTAGAAGGTGTGCCTACTTAAGCAGAAAAGCATCATGAGAACCTGTGCTGATGCTATGTAATATGTGGAGCGTGATGAAGCCTGGAGAGCTGGGAGGGAGAGCTTCTTGGGGCTGGTGTCCCCTGAGCAGTGAATAAGAGCTTGCCAGATAAAGAGAAACAGAAGAGATGGGTCAGGCATCAGCCAGGTAAGTATCTTTATTCTACTTCTCCAAAAGCCAGTCTTCCATTCAGTGGGCAAGGCCTAGACTCTCTGTAGCCATAGGTGGTTCCAGAAGGAAGGTGGTGGTCACCCACCCCTGATGTGAAATCTGCAGTCAGAAGTGTCCGGGTGTTTGTGCAGTGAAATTCAGCATCAGAACTCCCTGTACCGCGCTCGGCATGTTCCTCCACACACAGGAACATTTCCCATGAGTCCCGCCAATCTGGAGCTGGTGCTGGAGACACAGACACCTTCGCCCCTCCCCCCGCCCCCAGACTGGCAGGCCCCTCTTTCCAGAGTGGAATGCTGTGGGTGGGGGTGGGGATTGATCACTAACTCCTGCCTTCATCTGCTTTTAATCACCTTCTTTCCTCAGCACATTCCCTTATGTTAACAACACATTTTTGCAATCTCCAAGTGCTCGCTGCTGGGTCAGAAAGCTCACCTTCAGCAGGGAAGCTGGCAGGCTGAAGTATCTTTGCCTGGCACTACAGTAAACCAAAACTATTCTAGGCCCTGGGGGCCCCTACCCTGGTGCTGGGGAGCCCTGCACCACACCTCTCATTTTCAGAGTAATTGGGTCTGCATCAGCTGAGCATTCGCAGAGTCTCAGCCAGCCTGCAGGCAGAGGCCTGAGTTCCTACGAAGCTCTGTTTGTCTCGAGATCACATTTTGGTACCCGTGGGGGAGGCTGCTAACAGAATCAGGAAGCAGCCTGCATCCTTCAGCCCACACTTTCTTCAGTTGCTGTCAATAGGATCTTGGCGAAACCTGCTCCTCATCTCTCCAAGTAAGTTACGGAAAGAGCAGCCCTCTGTGCCATCAGACATGTCAGCAGCCAGCCCTCTGCTCCCAGGAGGCCCCCCTGCCCTGAGCTGAGGGGTTTTGCTGGTGAGTCAGTGGATCTCAGAGTTAAGATGTCTTGGAAAGGGAGACGTTTCAACACCACCTTCTATTGTAGAGCTAGAGCGCCCGGGGGGCAGGTCCCAGAACTCCTTGCCTTTCCTGCAAGTGACTTGTATTTTCACTAAGCCTGTCTCCTGTGATCGATCACAAATGACTGCAGGGCTTACAGCTCCTCCCACTGAGTGCTGGAGTCTTCTCCACGCCCTCAAATCTGGGATGGCCTTGACTCGCTCTGGCTAATAGGATAGCCACAAAGGTGGCACAGCCAGAGGCTCCCTTGCTCATTCCTTCTTGCTTCTCTTGGAGCCCTGGCGCCATGCGATTAAGCCTGGGGAACCTGCTGGATGATAAGAAACATGAAGTCCAGTCCTTCTCCTTCTCCTCTTCTTGTCCTTCTCAGCTCTTTAAAATGCACTTTACAAGTCCCTTTCTCCAAGGAAAGTTTTCTAATCCACCAAGGTGAATTAAAAGTCCTCCTCTTGGTTTCAGTAGGATGGAAATTACCACCCCATGGATTAACTTGGTACCTATTACCCTTGATAGACTACATATTAGATCCTCAACGTATAGAATGTGTTCGTCTGGCTCTGGAATTCATGCCTCTTCCAAAAGAACTGTGACATGCAGTAGGCGCTCAATGCACATTTGTGGAAAGAAGGCAGGAAGGAGGGAGGAGAGAGGAAGGAGACGGAAGGGAGAGGAGAGAAGGAGAAGGAAAGGGGAAGAAAGGACCCCTATAGGAACCCACATGGAGCACTTTTATGTAATAATTAAATACGTAGTGTGGATAAAACTTCTTTGCTTTGACATACCATAAAATTTCAGAGTGGGAAAAGACCTTGATTTTAATGCTACAATTTCAGTTTTCCTTGTTTGAGCTTTACAACAGTATGGTAATGCAGACATGAGAGATCATTTCGATTCTTATCTTACAGTGCGAAAAGTAGGGCAGAAGACTTGGGTGGCTTGCCCCAAATGGCAATGATTCTCTGGGTGCACGGCAGAAGGCAGCCAGGATTCCTGATTTTACGTGCCCTACCATCTACTGGAGAGCCTGGGGCCAGCATTTCCTGGACATCAGTTGTAGGAGTGACTTGTCCCAAAGCTTGGCCATATCCCCTGACCACCTGCACCGTCATTTTGCTCACTCTTTTTTTCTTTACATGACCCCTTTTACCTTTAGTATATTTATTAGTTTTTAATTAAACTTTTTATTTTGAGATAATTGCAGATTCATGTGCAATTGTAAGAAATGATGCCTAGAGATCTTTATTCCCTTTACCCAATTTCCCCCAGTGGTAGCAACTGGAAAAACTGTAGCACCATCTCACAAGTGGGATGTTGGCATCGATCCAGTCAAGACACAGAGCATCCCATCATCACAAGGGTCCTTCACGTTGGCCTTGGCAGCCATACCTACCTCCCCACTATTCCCAGCCCCCACCTTAGATCCTTGGCAACACTAATCTGTTCTCCATTTCTATAATTTTGTCATCTCAAAACCATTAAATAAAGGAAATAATTCACTGTGTAACCTTTTTTGGACTGACTTTTCCCACTCATTGTAACTCTCTGGAGATCCATCCAGGTTGCTGTATGTTATAAATAAAAAGTTTATTTCTTTTCATCGCTGAGCAGTGTTTAGTGATTGTATTTCAGTGTTTACCTATTCACTACTGAAGGACATCTGAGTTGTTTCCAGTATTTTACTATTAAGAATAAAGCTACCTTACACATTTGTGTAGAGGATTTTGCTTAAAGATCCGTTTTCATTTCTCTGAGATAAATGCCCAGGACTGTAATTGTTGGTTGGGTGTCAGTCGTATGTTCAGTTTTCCAAGAGATTGCAAACACTTTTGAAGAGAGGCTATTACTATTTTACATTCCCACTAGCAACGTTATTAGTGATCCAGTTTCTCCATATGCTTTCCAGCATTTATATTGTCCATGGTTTTTATTTTAGCCATTGGGATAGGTGTGTAATAATATACCCTTGTGGCTTTAGTTTGCATTTACCTAATTGTTAATGATGTTGAACTTCTTCTCATGTGCTTATTTGACAAATATATACCATCTTTGGTGAAATGTTTCTTTGTGTTTTTTGCTCTTTTTCTGATTTGGTTGCCTTTTTTTTTTTTTTACTAATGAGTTTTAAGAGTTCTTTATAAATTCTAGATGCTAGTTCTTTGTTAAACATGAACTTTATGCATATTTTCTTCTAGTCTGTGCCTTACTTTTTATCTTCTTAATAGGGTTTTGCAGAGCAAAAGTTTTTATATTTATAAAATCCAGTTTATCAATTTTTCCACTTATGGATTGTGCATTTAGCCTCAAGTCAAAGATTTCTTTCTCTAGTCTCAGATCTTGAAATTTTTTTTCTATTTCTTTTTCAGTTTCGTGGCTTCACATTTTATATTTAAGTCTGTGATCTACTTAGAGTTAAAATTTTCATACAGGGTATAAGACTTAGGTTGAAGTTCTTCCTTTTTCTTTTTCTTTTTTTTTTTTCTGATATATTTTTTGTATTGTTTTCTGACCAGACTTTTTACATATTTAATACCTTCCATGTCACAACAGCAGAAAAATGACTCCTCCTATAATGTGATAGCCATAAAAGCATGATTCCCTAGATACATAATAGAATTGTTTTTTGATATGAATGTAAATTCTGTGATACTATTGTAGCTAAATTTTATGTCAACAACATCCTCTCAATCAATGTATACATATACATTCCTTTTTTTTTTTTCTGAGACAGAGTCTCAAGCTGTCACCCTGCGTACAGTGCCATGGCGTCACAGCTCACAGCAACCTCAAACTCTTGGGTGTAAGCGATTCTCTTGCCTCAGCTTCCCAAGAACCTGGGACTACTGTGGGAAAGCTTTTACCAATAATAGACATCAAAAAACTCACACAGAGAAATGCTTTGAGTATTCTTTTTTTTTTTTTTTTTGGCTTATGAATGTCTAATTGCTCTGAGACCATCTGTTGAAGAGGCCCTTTTCTCCATTTCTTTTCCACTTTTGAAAATCAAACAGGAATCTTTATCTGGATTTGTTTCTTGGTTCTTTTCCCTGTCCCGCTGATCAATGGCTGTGTCTATCCTTCCACTGATACCACATAACCTTGATTTCTATAAGTATGTAATAAGTCTTGAAGTCAGGGAGACCGATTCTTCTCACTTTATTATTCTTTTTAAACGTTGCTTCAGCTATTCAAGTTTCCATATAAATTCTAGAATAATTTATCTATATCTGAAAAAATCTTGCTATGGTTTTGACAAACTTGCATTAAACCTATTTAATCGACTTGAGGAGAAGTGATATCTTCTCTAGGTTGAATCTCATTTGTGTGGCTCTTCTTTGGTTTCTTCCATCAGTGTCTCATAGTTTTCATCATACAAGTTCTACACATGTTTTGTGAGATTCACACCTAAGGGTCTTATTTTGGAGCGGTCATAGGTGGTATGGTATATGGTGTACTTGTTTCCAAAGAAAACCTCATGTTGCTACATAAATGAAAAATGGGCATCACTTCCCATGGAGAATAACAAAAATATGTAAAATTTAACTGAAACAAAACACATCCTTTGTTTTTTAAATTGTCCTGTGTGTTTTGTAAACTCAGGTCATGTACCAGCAAGCATGCATGCAGCACACTTTGGAATGCAATCCAGCCTCTGATGATTCATGACTCACCATAAGACATTCCTAGAACAGGGAGGGCTATAGGGGCTTTACACAAAACCCCTCAAGGCTGGGAAATTCACCGCCTCCTGGGGTAGCTCATTCTATAGACAGGCAGTTCTGATCACTGAAAATTCCTTGCCTTGGTCCAGCTGAAATCTATAGCCCTATGACTTCCACCCTGATCCCAAGTGTGGGGTAGAAGGCTGCCAGTGTCTTTGTATTTGATGGGCAGTGTGTTCTCCTTTGCCAGCAGAATGTTGGTCCCTGGAACTGAGTAGGATTGAGCAATCTTCTACGGGTCCAGAGTCTCACCAGCTGGCTCTAGACTTCTTGTTGCCTCACAGCCCTTTAGAAGGTGATCACATTTCAGCCTTCAACTGTCCCTCTGCCCCACCGTCCTGTCCAGATCTAGCTGAATCTGGGCATGTCCATCTTTGTTGCCCAGGTACCCCTCAGGTCATGTCAGAGGAAATAGATCAATTTACAATTCATTCAACCCATCCTCAAGTGAGCACAAGACTCTTCCAAAGTCTGGGGACAGACAAAGGAATAAAGCACAACCTCGTCCTCCCTCCATGAGCTCAGAAACGAGCGTCATTGGCAAGCATGCACTCGGGAATCACCAGGACTAAGGTGAACTCAGTTCAAAGAGCTGCAGGGGCATCCACCACTGTTTGATCTTCATGGGCCCAACAGGATAGAGATGTTTATCCCATTCTACAGCTGAGAAAACTGAGACTTAAATTGTTTTCCCTAGTTCTCAGTCACTAAATGACAGAGCCAGTTTGTGCTTTAGGCCAAAGTCCTAGTTACACATTATATATATTTTTTTGTTTGTTTGTTTGTTTTCTTCATCCAGCAAATGGAAGGCTCTCAGTATTTGTTAAACGAATGAATGAGAAAAGGTAGAAGTGAACTCTACCTTATCTGCATGGAAAGAAACCGCATGTGCTTCCTTGGTCCTTTGCTGGGGTCTGCCCATGCTCAGGCCTGAGCAGCCTGTCCTGGGAGCCACACAGCTTCACCTCCGCGCACCGGCTGGGAGGACTCCCGACCCTCCCCTGCAGACTATTTGTTTTGCCCAACGCTCCCGATGGGCAGTCTGGTCTGAACCTAGGAGCCTAGGCCCTGGCTGAAGCTGAGGGTAGAGGGAGGGCCCTGGGCGGTGGAAAGAGCAGCATCCTCCCTCTCGCCTCCCGCCCCGCCCAGAGGTCCCAGCACAGGATTTGCAGCCCCGAGAGGTGACATAATTTGTCTAAGAAAAGGGCTCATCAGATAAGGAGCCAGGATTTGGACTGCAGGTTTGTCTGGGCCCTTCCCACGTGTCTCTCGGCCCCTACGGAGAATCAGAGGAGCAGGACAGAGCGGCCAACCCCAGCGCACGGGGTGACTGAGGAAAGGAGGGCGCTGCAGTGCCGTGTCGGCTGCCCTGGACCCCCTGGTGCAGGGGCCGCTGTGCGTCTCCTACTTCTCCAGTCACCTGCCAGGCCCACCGCACCCCGCCATCCTTGCGCCCTAGACAGAGGCCCCTTCAAACTTCCTTGCCGGCGCGCTGCAACACTCAGCGCCGCTCCCAGCGAACCCCAAGTGAACCCTCGGGGGCTTTATTTTCATTTCTTCTTGGCAGGACGCAACTTCCTGCTTCTAAGAAAAACATCTTTAAACAGAGCCATGAACCGGTTCCAGGGCGTCCCGCACATCCCCCGCTCGAGCGGAACCGCGGCGCGATGAGCTGGACGCGCAGCCCGATTGGAAGCACATGGAGCCTGTTTCCTCTCAAAACCCCCGAGGGTCTCGGGCCTGGAGGAGAGAGGGTGTTTGATAAATCGCGCTGGAGCTTTTATCAGGTCCAGCCTGTGGGAGCGAAGGCCGGGGGGAGGGGCGAGAGGCCCCCCAGAATCCAGGCCAACTGGAGACGGGACAAGAGGAGGGGCCGGTGTTTTCTGAGCTCACAGCATGCACGGAGGTGCTGAGCTTATCCGGGGGCGCAAGGGACAAGTGAACCGTCGGTCTGTCCCGGGGGCGCTTCGCAGGCATCCCAGACCAGGCACAGAGCAGAGTGGGTGGGAGTGCTGACCACGAGGGGAGAGTCACCCGCAGAGGAGGCTCGGCGCTCTGCTGCCTCTGCAGGTCAAGGACAGGAGACGTAAGCCAACCAGGAGTGTCCTGAGTTGTCTTCTTCTCCCCGCCACAGCACAGGCGGATCAGCAGTGGCTGGCCCAGACCCAGAGCCCCAGGGAGCTCCAAGTGAGGTCTGGGCTGTGGTTCCCCAAAACAACACAGGGACACCAGGGAGCACACGGAGGGTGCGGGAGGAGCCAGGGAAAGGAGGCACTGAGAGTCCCAGCATCCTTCTCTGTAGAGAGCCCATATCCCCTACCCCTGGGCCGCTGGGTCAGATCACCTTGCCTGGACGGCTGGAGCCTTCACCAGGCAGAACAGCACAGCTCAGCACAGCTGTGGCAGAAGCAGACAAAGGGCTTCATGAACTATCGTGGCCTGGACACAGGTCACCACATGCTAGTGTCAAGGTTTGTAATTTAGCTTTTGGGGAGGATTATAAACAAATATTCTTTATAATGTAACACTGTCTCCATTAACAATCTCTAGGAAGCAGCACTGCCCCTAAAGTTTTGACAGAGGCTCTTACGTAACAGGAAAGGGAGCTAAGAAGTGGTGGACCTTAAAATCAAAGAACAACAGTTCCACTTGCCCCCTACTTGGCTGACTGGTCTCCAGTCATCTGTCTTATCTGTGAAATAGAAGCAAAGACCAGCCTTATGGATTTGGTGTAAGAGTTATTTTAATTATTCTTGTATCCTCATTCTCATTATGAAAAAATCAAGGTGATTTATAGGGATATGGAAGATAGAATAAAGTGGCATAAAAATAAAAGGAAGCAAAGGGGAAGACAGAAAATGAATTCAGCAATAACTATAAACCATGTATCATATTTCTTTCATTTTCTAAGGGTGAAAGACAGTTTTTGTTTTTGTTTTTTTTTTGAGACAGAGCCTCAAGCTGTCACCCTGGGTAGAGTGCCGTGGCATCACAGCTCACAGCAACCTCCAATTCCTGGGCTCAAGTGAGTCTCCTGCCTCTGCCTCCCAAGTAGCTGGGACTACAGGCATCCGCCACAACGCCCGGCTATTTTTTGGTTGCAGCCGTCTTTGTTGTTTGGTGGACCCGGGCTGGATTCGAACCCGCCAGCTCAGGTGTACATGGCTGGCGCCTTAGCCCGTTGAGCCACAGGCGCCGAGCCGAAAGACAGTTTTATGTCTAAGAATTCTTGCTGCCCACATGAGCGTGGGACCCTGTGTGTTCAGCAGTTCATGGCGGTCATTAGAAGCAGCAGAACAAGCCTCTGCAAGAATCTCAACTGTTCTTGGTACCAAGAGGAGGTGGGAATTAAGCTTGTTAGTCTTCTTAAAACAAAATTTATTTATTTAACTATAAACTGACAAATTGTAGTTGTATATACTTATGGGGTACAAAATGGTGTTATGATTTATGAACATAGTTGACCTTTGAACAGCATGGCTTTGAACCACATGGATCTACTTATATGTGAACTTTCTTTTGCCTCTGCCACCACTGAGACAGTAAGACCAACCCTCCTCTTCCTCCTCCTCCTCAGTCTTCTCAACATGAAGATAAGGATGAAGACTTCTAGAATGATCCACTGCCACTTAATACATGGTAAATATATTATTTTCTCTTCCTTATGATTTTATTAATAACATTTTCTTTTCGTTAGCCTACTTCATTATAAGAATATAGTATATTATATATAAACATACAAAATATGTGCTAATTGACTATTTATGTTGGAGTGAGGCTTCTGCCAAGGCGTAGATTATTAGTAGTTAAGTTTTGTAGGGAGTCAAAATTTGTATGCAGATTTTCAACTGCCTGAGGGGTTGGATTTGTGCAAAGGTCAACTGTACAATGTGAAATAATTAAATCAAGATAATTAATATATCCATCACCTTGAATACTCACTATTCATGTGGTGAATGTGATGAACACATATATATGTATTGTACATTTCAAAATCTCTAAGTAAATTTCAATATTCTTATCTGGCAGTCTTTTTAAAGAGAATATAGTGAGATAATGACGAAGGTGGTAGGGAATAGGCAACAAAGAAATTTAGGGAAAATGATTCTCTTTTTTCTTTCTTTCTTTTTTTTTTTTGTAGAGACAGAGTCTCACTTTATCACCCTCGGTAGAGTGCTGTGGCGTCACACAGTTCACAGCAACCTCCATCTCCTGGGCTTAGGCAATTCTCTTGCTTCAGCCTCCCGAGTAGCTGGGACTACAGGCACGTGCCACAACATCCGGCTATTTTTCTGTTTTGCAGCTCGGCCGTGGCTGGGTTTGACCCCGCCACCTTTCATATATGGGGCCAGAACCCTACTCAATGAGCCACAGGACAGTGATTCTCTTCAATGCCTTGCTGAGCTTTGATATAGACATGTATTTCACAATACTGAGAGGCATGAGATAGCTGATGATCTTTCAAGAAATCATTCCTATCGCATGTCAACAAATTGAAGACTGTCCTCTCCCACAGCTACAGAATGGGCAGCTACTCTGATTGCTGATTAAATGCAGACCCATAAGCTTTGGCAAGAAGTTAAGTGGAGGAAGTAAGTATTGGCTGCCTCCTGAGAAAACAGAGATGCTTGACAATGACTCAGACCTGAGTCTTTGCTTAAGGGCATGTGTGTATGTGTTCCACAATCCTTTGTAGAAAATGACTTTGGGTTATGTATGACCAAGGCCCTAACATACACACTCCTTACTAAAAGAACACAATGATTTTCATCTTGAGAATGTTCAGAACAAGTGAAATCAGCTAACCACCCCAATCAAAAAGAATATAGATAAAGCACTCTAAATTTGAATTTGAACAATGCTGCTTCCCAAGGATATCAAACAATTGTTAGTGAAATAAAGATTCATTTAAAAGGATAATTGTTTATAAGCCTCTTGGTTTGGGAATTGCCTACATTAACTATAACTTGAGTTTGAACCTGGTTGGTTTTATTTTGAAGCAATACACAATGCATAGCTGTTTAGTCCACAGTCATACTGAGATAGTATATGTCATCATCTGCCTAGAAGAAGATGCTTGTATTCACAGTAATTCTCGGTGCATTTTAGAAGGGTACAGGTGAAACTTACTAAATGCAGAATACAAACATCTTCATACAATAACTAGGAAAATGCCATGAAGGCTACGTTAAACAGTTTGATGAAAATATTTCAGATAAAAAAAAAAACAAACACAGTAATTCTCTATACCATATAGCTACTGTACCTGCGAATAGTATAAGATAATTGACAAATAAATTTGGGGAAAGTGGTATTTTCAGTTGTATAAGATATTTTTCTTATGCTTTAATTTTATAACAGTGATATACTTAGTAGTGCATACCCAAACAATGCTGAGAGTATAGAATAAAACTCTTCCATTCTACTTTCCAAGGGCAATAATTTCCCAAAGTTTCTGCTTTTACTTTTCCTAGAAATTGCTCTAAATATATGCTCAGAGCCTTATTTATTGATCTGCTAACTCTCAACACTATGTCTTAGCTCCATTCTATTTTTTTAAAAAATAAAATCTACATTATACACATTAGATTTTATTTAGTTCAAACTTTATATATGTATGTGTGTATGTATGATTATTATTATTTTTTTGGCTGGGGCTGGGTTTGAACCCGCCTCCTCCAGCATATGGGGCTGGCGCCCTACTCTTTCGAGTCACAGTTGCCATCATATGTATGATTATTTTAATTCTCCTTCAGTTCTTTTAATTTACTTTTAAGACTTTAAAATATGCTCAAAGCTGCATCTTGATCTTGATTTTCAGAGCACATTTTGACTCCCTACCACATCAGTGGAAGGAATTTAAACCTCTCCCTTTCTTTCTCTCATCCTTCCTTCTCCATCTCATCTTCTGTCACTTTTGGTCTTACATAAAACTATTTTCATTCTCTTCTGTCAACATATCATACATTATCAATTCTAATATCTTGTCTCTTCTGAGACTCTCCATTGTTTTGCTTCATTGAGTAAAAGAAAACCTGTCAATGATGATCCATTAACTATAAAGTACATCCAAATTTTAGGGAGGCCAAAATATGAAAAAAGGTGCTATTAAGATTTGTGATGGTAGATGTTAACTTATGATGTTTCTTGTACTTCCTCTGAAGGTTAATTCTAAAGATTAAAATAAACTACTTTTGCAATATGATATTGTATAATATTCCAGTAGAGGGGGTTATGATCATAGACAAGGGATATAAGATTCTGTCATTAAACCAGTGCTACCCAAAAGGAACTGTCTGTCACATGTCAAAAAGATCATCTTTTTATTAAGTCATTTGTACACAGATCATGAATACATTTATGTCATTATGGGATTCAATGTGTTGATTATTTGTACAAATTGGAGTGCTTACATCCTACTAATCAACATAGGCTTCACCTCATTTACTCAATTACAGCGTTAAGACTTTTGTGTTCTACACCTGATAGATCCAACTTGTACTTGCAACATGCTCCATAGGTGTGGTCCCCCTACTAACCTTCCCTCTGTCGACCCACCTCCTTCCTTCCCCTCCCCCTTCCCTTCCCTCCTTCATCCTAGGATGTAGTTGTGTTTCATCTTTCATTATGCAAGTGTGACTGATTATAAATTGGTTTCACAGTAGTACTGAGTACATTGGATATTTTTTTTTCCAATCCTGAGATACTTTACTAAGAAGAATATTTTCCAGCTCCATCCATGTAAACATAAAAGAGGTAAAGTCTCCATTTTTTTTAATGCTGCATAGTATTCCATGGTATGGACTGTTCTCTGCTCCCCAGTTCAGGCTTGCCTAGATTTGATCAAATTCTAAATCTCCAGATCATTAAAGAGAACTCACAGGTGGGCCACAGCACTGACCTATGAAATCCAGTACCCTGAAGTTAGGGTCCAGGCAGCTCCCCTGGAGAACAAGACAGATTAAAATATATTTGCTTAAAATATTTTCATTGCTACATCTATGTTAACAAAAGAAAAACATTTGTGTATTTAAAAATTGTAAGTAAAAGATCTTAAAACATCTGTAATCCCAGCACTCTGATTAATCATTTTTATATCTCTGTTCATCTTCTAGAACTTCTCGTATGTGTATGTGTGTGTGGGTATAAAATAAAATGAGCAAAAGTTTGTGAAAAAAAAGTTTTGGGGTAGTTTGTTAACACAACTCCAATTGTTACTTTATCAAGAATTTTTATTTGGCTCTGTGCCTGTAGCTCAGTGGCTAAGGCACCAGCCACATACACCAGAGCTGGCTGGTTCGAATCCAGCCTGGGCCCGCCAAACAACAATGACGGCTACAACCAAGAAGTAGCCAGGCATTGTGGCAGGCACCTGTAGTCCCAGCTACTTGGGAGGCTGAGGCAAGAGAATCACTTAAGCCCAGGAGTTGGAGGCTGCTGTGAGCTGTGACACCACGGCACTCTACCCAGAGCAACAGCTTGAGGCTCTGTCTCAAAAAAAAAAAAAAAGAATTTTTATTTGAAGGAGGTATTAACCAAATGCTTTTCCTTCATCTATTAAGATCATCATACTGTTTTTCTCATATTTGTACATATGTGAGTAGGATAAATTCCCAGAGAGAATTTTTGACTCAAAGATGATGAGCATTTTAAATTTTGACAGAAATGGCCAAATCGCCCCTCAAAGACTGTATATCAATTTATACTCCCACCGCTAAAGCCTGTTTCCCTCTAGTCTGGCCCACACAGTGATATCAACTTCCAATTGTCTAATAGGATAAATTTTAAGAGGTATTTCTTTGTTTTTTAATTTGTATTTTCTTAATGTCAGTGGGATTGAATATATGTGTGTGTATAGTTAAGTACAAACAAATGTAGAATCACTATATTTTCCTAGTTGACTACTCTTTTATCATTATGGAATATCCCTCTAACTTTAATAATACTTCTTTTCTTAAAGCCTGTTTGTTTGATATGGGCATTTTGTCTGGTATGACTGCATATCATGTCCCCATTCTTTTATTTCCAACATTTCTGTATCCTCAAATTTAGTGTGTGACATTTATAAGCAACATGTAGTTTGAATGTTTTGTTTTGTTTTTGAGGCAGTGTCTTACTCTGTCACCTTGGGTAGAGTCCCATGGCATCACAGCAACCTTAAACTCTTAGGCTCAAGCGATCCTCTTGCCTCAGCCTCCTGAGTAGCTGGAACTACAGGTGCCCATCACAATACCCAACTAATTTTTTTACTTTTAGTAGAGATGGGGGCCTCACTCTTGTTCAGGCTGGTCTTAAACTCCTGAGCTCAGGCAATTAACCTATCTTGGCCTCCCAGAGTGCTAGGATTACAGATATGAGCCACTGCTCCTATCCTTGAGTGTTTCTTAATCCAGTCCAATTATCTTCATCTTTTAATTGGAGTAATCTCTTTATGTTTAATATAACTAGTGATACATTTGATTTCAATATACTATATCACTATTTACTTCCTATTTGTCTCACTTGTTCTATGTCCCTTTTCTTCACTTTTCATGTCTTTCTTTTGATTAAGTGCTTTTTATTACTCTATTTCCTCCATGTATTTGCTTTCTAATCACACTTTTTTTAGAAAAAGAATTCTTTCAATGATTACTCTAAAGATGACTTATTAAAGCCAATATAAATTAGTACTTTATCATATCCCAGACAATGCAATGATCTTAAAACATTTTGATTAACACTTTCTGCTTTTTATACCATTGTTTTATGACTTTTAATTCTATACATAGTTGTATACATTTGCTTTTTGTTTGGATTTGTCTACATATTTACCTTTTATGTTTTCTTTTTTCTGTATCTGCAAGCACCAATCTGAGAATGATTTTTATTCTGCTGAAAAAGGGCTCTTTTCTATTTCCTTCAGTCCAGGTCTGCAAAGATAAATTGTCTCTATTTTTAAAATACTTTGTTCACTCTTCATTTCTCAATGATGTTTTCATTGGGTCTAGAATTCTGAGTTTCTAATTACCAGCAGTGCATTGAACATATTATTCCATTATTCTCTAGCTCCCATTGCAATGGTGGGAAGTCAGCTGTCAGTCTAGTTGCTGCTTCTTTTGTCAATAAACCCATAACAGGGGTTCAGTGTTGCTTCTGGCACAGAAAGCTAACTACTTAAGGCAGCAAGAATTGTCAGGGAAGAAAGGATCCATTTCAGCTTGGAGGAGGAGGCACAGACTGTCTCAAACCCACCTCTGCAACCAACAGAGTCAGGGGGTGAAATGAATAATACAGAAAGGGAACGAATATCATTGTGTGTTTGGGGTAGAGTGCAGGGCATGAGTACAGTGAGAAACTTTATGCTAATATATAACAAAAAATGGCTAAGTCCTTACCTGGGCAGAGATTTTTAGTATTACAATGAGCTAGGGGCTAATACTATTCATTCTTTTAGCTTTATGCACAGGCTCAGTGAGTCCTTGGGCACAATCTGGGGTGGCCTATCATTTACCCTGTCTTTTCCAGGCTAATTAGTGGTGTAACAGTCTTTACTTATCTCAGAGCTGCAAGAAGGTTCCACCATTCCTGGGGAAAAACTGAAAAGCGAAGTTACAAAGTTCTGGTCAGCAATTCTTGCTGAGAGCTCTCTCTATTCTCTGCTTACTCTGAGACTGCAGCTGCTGGGCTACTGGTACTGAGATAACACTCACTATTTAGTCATAATGTGACTTCAGTCATAATGTGAACACTGAAAATTCTTTTGAAATAAGAGGGAACTAAAACATTGTGGAGAACCATTAATTTTTGTTTATGGATCTGGTTACACTTTGAGGGTAATTCATTTTTTTCCTCAGGCTGCCTTTTAAGATTTTGCCTTTGTCTTTGTAATTCATATGACAAATGGCTGCTACAAATTGATAAGGATTTTATATATGTAGATACATACATATATATAAAGAGCTCCTATAAATAATTAAGAAAAATATAAATAAAATGGGCAATGAAGGAGAACGAAATTCACATAAAAGGAAAATAAATGGTTTATAAACATATGAAAAGATGTTTAATCTCCCTCATATCAAGAGAAATACAAATTAGAACAAAGAAATACCTTTTTGGAAACCTATTATATTAGACACATTGGTAAGTTGATATCATTGAGTTAGCAAGGCTACAGGGAAACAAGCATTAGTGATGGACGCTTGAAATAGGAGGTACACAGGGCCACATGAGGAAGCACCAGGGTCAGTGAAGAGGGAATGAGTGGAGGGCACAGGTGAGTCTTTATTGTAGTTTTATGGAAATGAATGGATGAGATACCCTGCAGAGTCAGCAGGGTATACAGATTTAGAATAGTCTAATCTGAATGAATTATTTCAGAGGGCATAGAGCTGTGATTTTCAAACGGTGTACCATGGCGCACTGGAGTGCCATGAGCAGATCTTAAGTGTGCCACAAAAATTTTTAAAGACCATTAACAAAATTATTTTCAAAAGCAGTTCAAAGCACAGTGAGTATATTCTTTTCTCTTTTTTTTTAATCAACATAATTTAAGTGTGCCTTGGAAGTTTAACTATGTGTTCAAGTGTGCCATGAGGTAAGAAAGGTTGAAAAACACTGGCATAGAGACTGCCTCTAGTTGTTACACACCTGGCTGTGGGGTAATTAAGGAAGATGGCCAGTAGCTGAGGATGGTAGTTGAGAGATGAGCTCTGGATTGACTGGTTTAATTATGAAAGTTGCACTTGCAAGGGAGTTATTTGTTCTAAGAATTGGCTAGTCCTGGAGGGGTAGTCAGTGAGGCCCCAGATGCCAGAGCATCAAGAATGTAAAATATAATAAAATATTATAATGCACATGTATACAAGGTTATTCAATGAAGCGTTGTTTGTACTAGCAAAAATAGAAAAAAATCCTTGAAGACTGTCATTAAGGGAATGAACAAATATGTTGTGAAACATTCAATTAACTACTATAAAAATAAATAATAACTAGCACTTTATATATTAATTTGAGAGGGAGTATAGTTCAGTGACTAAGGGAATGAGTTCTTAAGCCAATAGGATTACAGCTCCATGACTACTTTTGAAAAGATTTTTAAAAAAGATTTCAAAACACTGTTCCATAGTAGAGAAAGTGAATCTACAAGGAAAATAAACTTTACTCCCTTTCTATCTGGCTGTTTTTGTGGCGGACAGATGAAAATGCTTGGTCATCTAGGTTTGTAATTACAGATGACCAAGGAATGAGCCCCAGAAAATCCATACAACAAGCAGAACTTGGCAAGGCCCATATCGAAATGAGACTGATACAATTACCACGAACTACCTAGAACAAATTCCAGGAAGCAAATGTGAACTTCCCAGTGCAAGTCACCAAAGCATTGGTCTTGATTCTACCAGCAGGAAGTAACGGTAAGAAAGTAGGCTATTAATATAAAGCAAAAATAGACCAAGGTGTTAACATAGCTCCTCCAGACTGTATTTCATTGCCTTAAAGTTCCTGATATTTTGTCTGTACTTCTGATTTTGTCAGATATTTTAGCAGAGCTCTTCACAAAACTTTCTTGCTGGTTTTCAAAATTCTTCACAATGGGGAACTGACATTAAGTGATCAAATGGAGAAAGCTGGGGGCTTGGAGAAGGAAGATGTGTTCTAATTACTGACTTGGCAATAAACTATCTCTATGACCTCTAGGATCCCTTGGAGCCACTTCTGCTGTAGAATAGATGACAGTGAAACCTGTTCTACTTCACAGAAGTCTTATTAATATAAAAATGACTTAATATATGTAGACATGTAAGTGTTAAAGCATTATACACTTGTGAGGTATAATCCATCCATCCATCAGCCTAACTGTGGCAGAGACTGACACTTGTCAGCCTAAAATCTATTTTCACCATTTGCTAACAGAAATTCAATTTTGTGCAGGAGGAAAATGCATTCTGCTTAGCTCAAAAAATTATATCGCCAGTACCTCCTTGAAACTCAGAAGTATGCTGGGGGCCTCTTGGAAATGTTTGTTTTATAAATATGTCTCTCTTCTCCTTTGTTCCTTCCTTCTTCCGTCTTAGAATGTGGACCCAATGTTAGCAACAGCAGAGACATTTTAGAATGAAGAGGGAATAGCCAAGAGATTGCAGAGATCTCAGCCCTGATATCCTTGGGCCATTGAGCCAACAGTAAACACTACCTGTGCCCAGATTTCCTAGTGCATGAAGAATCAAAATAAACAACCAAATGTGTGGAATTTAAGCACTGGTGTCAACTCCTGGCCTTCCAAGAAAAAAAACAACAACTGATTTTTAGCATCTGTGATTTTTCTGTGCTATAAATTCTCCCACTGAGGCTGTTGTTAAACTATCAATGTGTATTATAGTTTATTTAATTACTGATTTATATCAGTTAATTTTCAATAATGGCTGGATTTAACAACTGACCTGCAAAAATTCCTGAAATTTTGATAATCAGCTTTTGTCCAACACACTGCTGGGTCTTAGACACCATGTTTTGGCTGTGTGATCTGTTACTCCTAGGGGAATACAATCTTAGTACATCAGCCAATGTTTCATTTCCCACTTTACTTCAGCTTGCTGCTGTATAATAGTTCTAACCTAGTTCATTCTGGCTTTCACACTTCCTCTCACAGCTTCCTTGCATCATATTTCATCATTATCCACCAAGGATACAATGCCATATACTATAGAAGCTTTCTTGAAAACTCCATGCTTATAGCTGAAAGACCCTAGGGTAACTCCAAGATTCACTTCCTCTATGAACTTGGGTGGTACCTGTGACTTGCTTCTAACCAAAAGAATATGGTGGAGGTGATGGGATGTCACTCCCATAATTGCCTTTGGATCCACAAAGATGAGGTTCCATTTGGTTGAATACACTAAAGATACTCTTCTTGCTGGTTTGATGAACAGCCATGTCGAGGAAGCCCAGGTGCTAATGATCATCTAGGACCTGAGGCCTCCATCCCATAATCAGAAAAAGGATAGGTCTTAAACCCAAAGCCACAAGAGAACAGATTCTCCCATCAATGTGAGTTGGCTTAAAAGAGGATTATTCTCCAGTCAAGCCCTTGGATGAGAGTGAAGCCTGGCCAAGACCTGAATTGCAGCTTGTGTGACAGACATCAAGCAGAGAATCCAGCTAGGCTATGCTTAGAGTCCTGACCCACAGAAATTCTGAGTTAGTACGTGTATTGTTTCAAGCCACTAAGTCTATAGCAACGTGCTACACAGCATAGAAAACTCATGAAATTCTCAATATTTGTTCCTCCTCGTGTCGCTCATTAACATCTAAATTCTGTACCACAAGGTCGAACACAACTTTAAGAGTGCCGTGATGGTGGCTTATCATTTCTTAATTCAAAAAGTCTCATCCATATTGAAGATGTGTACATTAGTCACTGCTGCCTGGATATAGGCAGATCTGTCCTGTTCCAAGATTAATAATTTGAATGCTCCACAAATTTTCAATCTCTAATGGGCTAGCCTGAGCTTCTTTGCAGTAATGATAGTGCTTAAAGGAGTGAACAATAGAAGTTGCAAGACCCCTTTAGATCTGGGCTTGGAAGTCATATAACATCCCCTGTCCAACATTGATTATTGGCCTATTGGTCAAAGCAAGTTGGTCAAGGCCTGTCCAATGGTTGGGAAAATAGATTCCACTTCTTGATGGAAGAACCTGAAGATATAGTGACTTTTTTTTTTCAACAGGTCCCACTTTTTCACCAAGGCTGCAGTATGATGGTATGATCATAGCTCACTACAACCTCAAACTTCTGGGCTCAGCCACTCCTCCTGCCTTAGCCTCCTGAGTAGCTAGAACTACAGATGTCCAGCTAACTTTTTATTTTTCTATAGTGCTGAGTTTTCACTCTGTTGCCCAGTCTTATCTCGAACTCCTGGCCTCAAGCAATCCTCCACCTTGGCCTGCCAAGGTGCTGAGATCACAGATGTGAGTGAACCACCACACCCACATGGCATTAGCAGCTATTTTTAATCTACTGCATCAGTAAATCCATCAACTCTTGTACTGATGCCTGGTCTCCTGTCTGTGTCTTCTGGTGATAATATTCCAACAGGATGGGAATGGAAACTTTTTCCAAAAAGATTCCAACTGTAATGTGGCACCTGTAGCCGCATTACTTCCTCCATAACTGTTGATAAGACCAGGCTTATCCTAAGGTTTGATGAAGCTGAAACCGGCTGTCACCAGTATCTTGTGTGAAGAGGAGGCAGAATAATTTCAATTTGCTACTTGCGACAGACTGCTAGAGAAATGGTTGCTTTCTTTCCACTCAAGTGCCCTTCTCACAGCACCCTTGCTGATAAACCAGCATTAGCCAAAGACCAATAAGCATGCTGACATTTCACTAAGAGTTGTTATCTCCAGACACCTGTAGATAAATGTGCTAATGAGAGAGTTTTCTTAAGGGCTCTACTATCCATGATTATTCCAACCCAAGGCTGAATGCAAACATCATCAGGGCAGTGTGTTGTGCTTAATAGCCCAGAATGTTTCTGTAATACTTAATCCCCTTTATACTTGTGACAGATCAGCCTCTGAAATGGGAGCACAGCCCCAGGGGAGAGAGTGGCTTAATCACCAGTCTCAGGTAGGAAAGAACCAACAGGTAATGACTTCCCAGCTCTTTGACACTTAAAGGGTCTATATATTTCTAGTCAAATCAAGATAGAGATCAATGAAATCATTTGTCATCAAACCTTGTTATTCAAATCATTTATGGGCTAATTTTCTGGGAAAGGCTAGCAGTTTTTCTGCACTTCCTTGGTAGAGAAAGAGGCCAGTGGAAGAATTTTTGGATCATGTAAACACTGTACTCAAAGACATTTGGTGTCCCACCTCTTTAGGTCTGGGCTTGGAAGTCATATAACAATACCTCTCCAACACTGATTACTGACCTTTCGGTCAAAGCAAGTCACAAGGCCTGTCCAACTTGAAAGGGGTGGAGAAATAGATTCTACTTCTTGATGGAAGAAGCTGAAGATTTAGTGACTTTTTGGCTGATGACGAAGCATCTGGATGGCTTTTTTTTGGCACAACGTCTTGATGTGTTGCCCAGACTGGTCTCAAACTCTTGGCCTTATAAGATAGCCTCCCTTTTCAGCCTCCTGAGTAGCTGAAATTATGAGCATGCACCCCTATGCCTGGTGATATCTTGAGTTTAAGTTTTTGCAGGATTTTGCTCATCCTGTCTTGAGTTTTTCACGTTCTGTCTGGACTGTCATCAGTTGTGGGTGTCACCACCTCCTTGGACACATAAAGGTACCTCTTTCCTTTTCCTCTTGCACCTCTGCTTCTCACCACCCATTCCTTTTCTCTGCTCCCTTTCTTCTTTTTTCCCCATAGGACTTGCTTACTATTTAAGTTAGAATTTGGTGCTGGAAACAGAAACTACTCTAAGTATTTTAGACACAAAGGGGTTTAATTTCAGAAGTAATAGAAAGGCTGGAAAAGTGGGACCTCACATGAGTAGCCAGGAGAAATTCCCCAAATGACAAAGGATCAACCATCAAGGAGCTACTCCTTCTGCTAAAATCAGGCAAGTGGAAAATGAGAATGCTGCCCCAGAAACTATTGAGCTCAAGAACATTTGACCATAACTGCAACCCAGAGAAAAAGAAACAAGTATCTGAAAGCCAGGATCAAATAGTCGTTGCTTCTTACCACTTGTAAAGTGAGATTGGTGCTCCAGAAAATTCCATGATCCCATGCTTGCTTGCAGAAATAGCCAAGCCAGCATGAAAGTGGCCACTGTATCTCCTCTGCCTTGAAAACATAAGAAAAGCCAACAAAGGAAACAATTGTCTAGCTGAAAGAGAGTCTGAGAAATGTGGTCACTTACACTTTTCTAACACCTGCAGTAAAGGAAGGCATCTTAGGAGCAGGTGAGAAGG
This sequence comes from Perodicticus potto, assembly GCA_963574655.1. Lineage (NCBI taxonomy): Eukaryota > Metazoa > Chordata > Mammalia > Primates > Lorisidae > Perodicticus > Perodicticus potto. The sequence continues at coordinate 45,954 of CAUYRH010175764.1, read as the reverse complement.
ATCATGACTGCCTATTGACCAAATCCTATGGGAGACTCGTTGGTCACAATTCTCTCTGGTAACATGAATTAGAACATTAGCAAGCACAGAACAGCCACTCCTAAACTCATCGCCCACACTATTCCACTTAACGCCAACGTCACTCCCATAAATCAGGCACTATAATTACTCCAGTTTTCCAGATGGAGAAGCAGATGCCAATGATGATAAATTAATTTACCCAGAAACACCCAGTAGGATGGAAAGAGCTGGTAATCAACCCCAGGTTTGTGGAATACCAAAGTCCATCAGCATCAAATCCCATCTGATCTTAGCCATTGCACCAGACCACATTATGGAGTTACTGACTCCCTGCCCAGACCGTGCGCTCACCCCACTAAGCATACAATAAGAGCATTCCATACTCCTTTCTGAAATTTGGTTTTTGTTTCATTTGCTGAACTCACTCCAACAAGCCCTGGATCTATGAGTAGATGTTGGTTGGGTGAAGTGTGGACAATACTCTTGCTATGTGACACTTACTAGTTTTGCTACTCACGCACCAGTTGGCCTTCTAAGAAACAAATATCTTTACTGAGAAGTGTGGAAAGCACTTGGAATTTAATGATATATACATTAAAAAAGAGGCTAAGATGGATTTTTAGCTCCATGCTCATAATCATCCCATGCATAATGATAGTAAATGCTATTCACAAATATCAGGAAAAAGAACACAGCTATCACATCCACTGCAGACTCCCTAAATAGGCTTTGGCAGGTGAAAATTAAAATAAAGGTAGCCTCACCCTCTCATTGGGTGCAAAGGGTATTTAAAGCATTTTCCTCTACTCTAAGGCTGGTGTTTACTGTCAGGCAAAAAAAATCACAAAAGTACTATTTTTGGTATAGTATTAATACTTTTTAAACATTTTTTTCATTTGAATTTGATCTAGGTTTAAATCCTCTCAACTGAGAAATTTTTCATGCAGGCGAATGCTGCATGGGTCCCTTATGGAGAGGCAGGGGCGGAAAAACTTCACCTCCCGACTCTCAGAGCCTCCAGTTGGGCCTAAGAATTAAGTCAACATAATGCAGATTAATAGGAGAAAAGCACACAGGTTTGTACCTGCGCACAAAAACCCCCATAGGAAAATAAAGACCCAAAGAAGTGGCAAAACCTAAGTGCTTATATTCCAGGTTGAACAAAGAAGAGTAAATTGTGAAAATGTAGAGAGACACAAGGGTTTGATCAAAGGCAGTTAATCGTGGAGAAGTGACTGAGAGAAAAGGATTCATTCAAGGTTGGTTTGTGCAATTCGACCTCTGTATTCTTATCCAGGGATTCAACCAATAATATTCAACCTAAAATATTCAGAAAGAAAATACAAAATACAGTAGAACCTCTGTAAGTTGACCACCCAATGGACTGTAACAAACTGGTCAACATACGGGGGTGGTCATCAGTGCAGAAGGTCAAAAACTAGACCTCCTGTACTGAAACATACATGTGGTGCATGTCCGGTCTATGAAAACTAGGTCAAGGTAAGGAGGTGGTCAACTATGGAGGTTCTATTGTAATGCAATAATAAAAAATAATCCAAATAAAAAACAAAGCAATATAACAACTATTTATATAACACATCATATTTGATATTGTAATTAATCTATTGATCATTTAAAGTATACGGAGGGATATGTGCAGCTTATATGCAAATACAACTGTATACTTATGCCTTTTTTTTGAGACCAAGTCTCAAGCTGTCACCCTCGGTAGAGTGCTGTGGCATCACAGCTCACAGCAACCTCAAACCCTTGGGCTTAAGCGATTCTCTTGCTTCAGCCTCCCAAGTAGCTGGGACTACAGGTGCCCACTACAACACCTGGCTATTTTTTGATTGTGGTTGTCATTGTTTGGCAGGCCCAGGCTGGACTCAAACCTGCCAGCTTCGGTGTATGTGGTTGGCACCCTAGCTGCTTGAGCTACAGGCGCCCAGCCAATTTTGTCTTTTTTTTTTTTTTTTTTTTTTGCAGTTTTTGGCCGGAGCTGGGTTTGAACCCACCCCCTCTGGCATATGGGGCTGGTGCCCTACTCCTTTGAGCCACAGGTACTGCCTACTTGTTCCTTTTTATAAGAGAGACTTAAGCATCCCTTCGGTATCCACGGGGTGCTGGGAACTAATCTCCCTCAGATACCAAGGGACAACTATACAGCTTTTCATCAGTCTCAATTCCTCATCCCTGGTTTCGTCTCCTGGTTTTAGGAAGAAAAGGTCAGAGAACTCTTCTTGCCCTCGCTCTTTTCAAATGCCTTAAGCTCAAAATAATCCTTCTGCCAAAAACTGGCATATGTGGGGGTGGTGTATTCTGTCACCCTTCAAAGGGAAGTGAGTGGCAGCTGAGATCTTTAGCTGGCTGCCCTGGCAACGGGCAGTCCAGTCACCTCCTGACTTTAGCTGTTCCCTTCTCAGACCCAAGTGCTTTGAGACAGCTTCTCAGAGTTGGAACCTCACTCTGTACACACTAATGCATCAGTAACAAATGCTTTTAGCAGACAGGCTCTTTTAAAGCTACCCTGTTTTTTCTTAAATGTAGCAAATGTTGCCAAAAAGAGGGTATTTGTATCTGAGGAATCCCGTGGGCCACACCCTCCTAAAAATGATATGATAATGAAAACGCACCTTACTTTTTCCTCTTTGAGGGTCTTGCAACAAACAGCCAATGTTCTTAGTTAGCCATGAGGTACTCTTTCCCCTTGGAAATCACCTCCGTGTGTGCAGGTCTTTACTGCATGTCAATAGTGATTTGTCATCAGTAAAAGCCAATGCAGTGACACAATGGACTGAGAGGATGAGTCCTCCTGCCATTGGTTGGATTATCTGCTCTCTATATTTCGACAGATTGTAGCAAAACATGCCATGGTAGCACCCACACACTCAACTCCTTTTTTTGTTTCTTGGTTTCTACAATAATTATCTGGAAATTCTTCCCAATGCCCATACAACGCACTTGTCTCAATGGGCATTGTTATTCTATTTAAATATGAACACCAATATAATAAGTATATTATATTGAAAGCCAGTCTTCTTGGGGTTAAATAATTCTAGTTCACTTGGCTTAACCTCTGTTATTAGAAAGCGCCTCTGTGATACACCTCCGTCCTCTCTACTAGTTCTCTTAAAAACCCCACCCACTAGGCTGCAGACCAGTACTGGTACCAGCCCATGGCCTGTTAGGAAATGGGGGGCCCAACACTAGGAGATGGGCAAGCGAGCAAAGCTTCATCTGTATTTACAGCCATTCCCATCCCTGGCATCACTGCCTAAGTTTTGCCTCCTCTCAGATCAGCTAGGTCATTAGATTCTCATAAGAGCATGAACTCCACTGTAAATTGTGCATGCCAGGGATCTAGGGGGTGCACTCCTGATGAGAATCCAATGCCTGATGATCTGAGGTGGAGATGTAATGTGCTTAATCATCAAAGATCCTGAAATCCTCCCCAGTCTCCTATTTCCACCTCCCCTGCTCCATGAAACTGGTCTCTGGTGCTGAGAGTTTGGGGACTGCTACTCTAGAAATGTAAAGCTTCACATAAGTGCAGCTTCTGTGTGTAAAAGAGCATTTCCTGGCCTGAAAAGGAACGAATCCTTCTTTGCAAACATGAACAAAGGGATATATATTTACCTAACAACAGAAAGGTAAATAGCAGAGGCTGGCCCCAGCTGAAATCAGGACAGCGTCAAAATATACTGTCGATACATGATGTACACAACTTTATTTCTGCCATGGGTCCAACTACACTGATGCAAAACTTTCCCATTCCAAATATTCCTTTACCGGCTATTTTCCTCAATGTCTTTTTTGTAAAATACTTTAATATTAAACGTATTTACATTTAGCCTGTTTAAAAATGTAATGCTTAAATATTTTAGCCAGTGGATGATTAACATTTTCCTAAAAATTGGTATGTATTACTAAGTATTCAAAGTACATTGGCTTTTAAATGTCTTAAGAGGTTTTCTCATAAAATGAAAGACAAAGATTGCCTGAAAGAAATTGGACGCTCTGTCTGTGCCAAGGTTGTAATACAAGCCTGGAGCTGTCTCCAAGGGTGGGTTATTTTATTAAACCCCATACATGTAACTGACATTTGTTTCATAAGCTCATAAAATGATCTCCCTGTCTAAACACAAATTGTATAACATAATCAACCATCTGGGGACTATGGAATATATAGAAATAAATTTGTTTGTAACTCATGGCTTAAAACACAAAAGATAACACAAAAGGTGTCTCCCCTCGCTGCTTGTGAATGAATATTTCATTTTCTTAGCCATACATTCCCTCCCCATGCCAAGGGTGAAGTGGAAAGGGTTGTACAGTGTCTGTCCCATTTGGCGATGGCTATGCTATTTTAAAAACTAAAAAACACGACATCTGCCATTCATCCATTTCCCTTACCTGCATCACTGCAAAATAAGCTGGCTGCATATAAAGCCCTGGAGAAGGCAACTGATTTTTTAAAAATCTGATGGTTATATGTCTTCTTTTATTACATCGGGAGGTATCAGAATAGCATTGCTTGACTTGACTATTACATGTCATTAGCATAAAATGTGTGTTATGTCGTAACTGTTGAATGAAGTTCTCATACCTGCTGGATGAAATTCTAGACCACCAAGCATGTATATGAATGTTTCAAACTGTCCCCAACAAAAAGGTCTCCGCCATGATGGAAACTGTATTACTTCTCCCATTTTTACTTATCAAATACACCAGTATCTACCCATTTGGAGTTTTTGATGAGTGTGAGATGATCAGAGGTCTGTAATAAGATGATGAAACTCCAGTCAAGAGCAAGCAGTCTTGAGCTTTTAGTTCCCGTTTGGCCTTAGTCTGAGTCAATGAAAAGTAGAGATACAGTTTTCCACACATGCCACACCCAACTCCCATCAGTTGTTCCTTTATGAAGAAGGACGAAGGGACTCTCAGCCTATGACCTCTGCTCCAGGAAGCAGACCTTTGGAAGGTTTTCTCAGATCATTCTCCCACCCAGATTCCCCGAAGTCCTAGCACACCTGTGAAAATCCTGAAGCCACAAACCTGCTTCTACTGGAAGCTGAAATGTAACCTACCCTACCTCATCTGGAAACTCGCAGCAGTTGGGATTGTGATGTTGTTAATGATGGGAAGAGGGATATTCTTCACTACTGTCATTTTGTGTTGTTTCTCCTCCATTATGTTCCCTTATTGAATGATTCTGGTGGCAGTTTGGGGACTGTTATTTGCATGGCAATTTTGCCCAATTCACTTCCTTTCCTCTAGCTCCCACAACTGCTGTCCAAATCCCAATTGTCTTAAAGGGATCTAGCTCCTCTTCCATGGCTATATTCCCCCTCTCCTGCTGTTTAGCAATAGCATGGAGGTCTCTGCTGCTTTTAGGATGAAGTGGGGATTCTGGCAGAGTTGAGGTTAAGATTTTAATGTATCCAGCACATAGAATTATCCACTTGCTTCTGTTGATTTTCTGCAGGAACAAGGATTCTCTAGACCTTGGACATTTTCAAGCACATTCAGAGAGTAGAGAGGGTATAGGGAACAGATAAAAGTGAAGTTAGAAAAGAGGATTTTAGGACTCTGAGAGAAGGAGAAAAATTAGACTAACTTTTGGCACCTGACCGTGGGAGGAGCAGTGTATTTCTAGAACCAGTGTGGTCGATGACCCTTTCCAATCCTTTTTTGAACCAAAACACTTTAATTATTTTATGTAACCTAAAATGGATAATAAAATCATTGGGTGAGTTCATATTTATGTTTTTTCTTTTAAAACTGTAGGATAATTACAAGTAATCCACCAACCTCTTTTCCACCTAACATCAATAAAAGCTGGGAAGTATGCAGGTGGTAGAAAAGATTGGATTGGAAATTAAAAATATGCTGCTGCGGCATATTGACCATTTAGAGGGACTTGAAGGACTAACAGGTACAATAAAAGCACTCTGACTTTCCTTCTGTTTCTTAAGTGCAGGAGATAAAATTCCCATGTTAATGATGCCCTCTCTATGCCAGAACGAAAGTATCATTCTTATCATGAACAGCAGGAATTTGAGGATTAGGAAATCTGCACAAACCTTGTCAAACTAATCCTCACCCTTCTAGCCACTTCTCCACCCAATTACTGCTGCAGCTCAAACTCCTTGGCTTTGCCACACTCCTCTTTGTTCAATTTGCTATGTCAGCGCTCACCTCCAACTGCCTCTTGAGGTCTGCATTTCCTTATGAAGGTGCCCGTGCCACATAAAACTTGTATTAAATAAATTTGTCTGCTCTTCTCCTGTTAATCTATCTTATGTCCATTTAATTCTCAGTCCTAGTCAAAAATAAATAAGAAAACACCCTGAAAAAGTAGAGGTAATATGTTTGTCTGCCTATGTAGGTCTGCTCATGTGATGCCACTGTATCCAAGTATCCCAGCCACGTGTGGATTTTCTGGATGAACCATTGAAGAACCATCCAGGCTCCCTGACAAGGGGGGAGAAGGGATAATGGAGGAGAAGAAGCATTCACAGTCCTCTTCCATCATCCCTGAGATGTCATTATTACCTAGGGTTATGCCCATGGCCTTCTTGCCACCTCACTCCACCAGGACTGTGTCATCAATTCTCACAGGTCCAACTACATGTACCTTGAGGGCTCCCAATCCACTTCTGCTGCCCAGATTTTCCCTGTGTGTATCCAGATCTGTACATCTGTGTGCTTATTGAAATCATGCATCACAGAGCACCGTAATTTCTTTTTAATTATTTCTGCAATGCTTTTTCTTTTTTTATTGTTTGAGATTCATTGAGGGTACAAAGAATTAGGTTACACTGATTGCATTTGTTAGGTAAAGTCTCTTTGGGCACCATAAATTTTTAACATATCCAAGTCACATTTGTTTCCTTTTTTATTGATAAATTCATTTTTTAAATTTCAATAGATTTCAAGTGGTTTTTGATGGCATGGATAAATGGTATGGTGGTGAAGTCTATGATATCTGTCACCTGAACATTCAACATTGTCCCTAGTGGGTAATTTTTCATTCCTCTCCCTTCTTTGTGAGTATCCAATGTGCTCCCCCTTTCTGAGTATCTAATGTCCATTGTACCCCTCTGTATGCCCCTGAATACCTACTGCTTAGCTCCCACTTACAAGTGAGAACATATGGTGTTTGGTTTTTCATTCCTGAGATACCTCTCTTAGGACATTGGTCTCCAGCTCCATCCAAGTTGCTATGAAAGATATCTTCTCATTGTTTGTGATGGCCGAGTGCTCCATGGTTTATATATACCACATTTTTTATCCACTCATCAGGGGATGGGCACTTAGGTTTAGTCTATATCTGTGCTATTGTGAATTGTGCTATGATAAACATACGAGTGCATGAGTCTATTGATATAATGACTTCTTTTGCTTTGACTAGATTGGTGCTCAGTAGTAGCTTTGCTGAATCAAATGGTAGATCTACTTTAGTGCTTTGAGAAATCTCTATACTGTTTTCCATAAAGGTTGTATTATTTTGCATTCCCACCAACAGTGTAGAAGCATTCCCTTTCCACAGTATCCATGCACCAATACCTATTGTGTATTGACTTTTTGATAATGGCCCTTCTGAGTGGGGTACAGTGGTATCTCATAATACTATCTTAATTGTTTTAGTTTGCATTTCCCTGATGATTACACACTTGTTTTGTATCCCCCTCCATGTTCCCCTGCAACATTCCCTTCTCTCCACAATATGGTCTTCCTCCTATGTTCCCTACTGGCTAAATGGTGTCCTATTGTCCAAGTATAAACCAAAGACCAACGGAGCTGAAAATATTATTTCCACAAGAGGAAATAAAATAGCACTGTTTAAGTGCTGGAAAAGGACACTATGTAATGATTATCCAAATGTAAAGAGTAAAAACCATCAGTTTATGTTGGCTAAAGTGAGCCATAAGCCTGCAAACAGTTGGTAAAATCCAAGGCTCTCTGGTGATCATCAGAAATGAGGTCTGGTGTACACAGAGATCATCCCAAGGGCATGGCCCTTATCGGCTTGCCCTGACTAGGACCAGTAGAGCTAAAACACAACATCCAACTTTGCTCACTCCTAGGCAAGTGCTACTCTAAAGAAAAATTTTCTTTTTACAACTTCTTTTCAGTCACCTTAGCAAGAAATCCAGATGTTACATGGCTGTCTCCATCCCATGCACGCTGCCTTTTATTAGACTTGACTGTGTCTTGCCTGGACTACTAGAATTGTCTCCCAACTGCTTGGCACCTGCTATGGGGCAAAGGCCAACAGCCCTGCATCACTCAAGTGTTGCTAGAAAAGCAGGATTCCAGGCCTTACCTCACATGTAAGCAGAGTCAGCCTTTTAACACTATACCAGGTAGTTTATAAGGACACAAAAGTTTGAGAAGCACTGACCCAACTTACATTGCCTTGAATATACCTCCTTAACTCACCCTCCAACTCTTTCAGGAGGTAGCTATGACTGACAGTCTTATTAACACCATATCCTACTGACTCCCTGGTGCCTGAGTCCTGGTGTCTCTAACTCTGGCTGAACATTAGAATCACCCGGGTTGCTTTCAAAACTACCAATGCCTTTGCCCAATCCCTGACAGTCTCATTTAACTGGAGATATGCAGCCTTGATATAATTTAATTCCCTCAAATATTTTAATGAGTTGCCAAGAATCGAGAGCCATTCACCCAAAGATGAAGTTCCAGTTCCTTACGATGGCCAAGTAAATTCCTCCGGGATTGAGCCAACAAGTCAGCACAGCCTCTTCTCTCTCACCATATTGGTATCCATCAGATCATGAGCTCAACTTTATTAAACATGCACAAAACCCTTCCCCCTGCCTCTCTATGCCCCAGCTCATGGATAAATATCCCCTGATCTTCTTCTGTCCATGTGACTACCACTAGGAAAGTCGTACTGCATTTTTGAGGCCAAATCTGCCACTTTGCTTAGGGAAACTTGCCTCCTCTCCAGCTCTCCTCCCACTCTGCTGGATGGACTTACATCCCAGCACCTCTTCCCACTCTACGCCCCCCAGCCCGTGGCCAGGACCCAAATCTAATCCTAGTAAATACGCTCCATGAGATCAGAGATTGGTTGTTATTTCTTTGTTTGTTTTTGCCATTCAAGACTGGCTGTATATGTACACCATGGAATACCATTCTGCCATAAGAGAAGATGGAGACTTCACATATTTTGTGTTTACCTGGATGGAGTTGAAACACATTTTTCTTGGTAAAGTATCTCAAGAATGGGGGAAAAATATCCAATGTACTCGATAGTAATATGAGGCCAATATAGGAAAGGCAAAACACAAGGATAATATAGTGAGGGGCAGAGGAGGGAGAGGGGCGGGGGGTGGGGTGGCAAAGGCAACTGGTGGGATCCCACCTAATGCGCACAATTTGAGGGTGTTCAGCATGTCCCTTGGATGAAGAGTTCTTCTACAACTTGAACTTTACCTTAGAAATAAAAACAATGTAACCTAAACTTTATTTATTTATTTTTTTTGAGACAGTATCTCATTTTGTTGTGCCCAGTAGAGTGCCCTAGCGTTGTAGTTCACAGCAACCTTTAACTCTTGGGCTCAAGAGATTCTCTTGCCTCAGCCTCCCGAGTAGCTGGGATTACAGGTGCTACCACAACACCTGCCTATTTTTAGAGATGGGATCGCTCTAGTTCAGTTAGAGATGGGATCGCTCTAGTTCAGGCTGGTCTTGAACTTGTGAGCTCGGCGATCTACCCAACTTGGCCTCCCAAAGTGTTGGGATTACAGGAGAGAGCCACCACACCTGGCCCGTAACCTAAACATTTGTACCCTCAAATTAATCTAAATTTTAAAAATTAAAAAAAAATAAAACATTAAAGACTGGCTATGTAGATTGCTGGGTCAAGGCTGAATGAAAATGCCAACCTGCCTCCTAAAAAAATATTAAGAATTTCAAAAAGGCACCAACAGAGCATTAAATCAAGCAAGCTCAGGGCCCTCTGCCGACACATAGTTGGTGCCAAAATGATTTGTCTAGGAATGAGTTTTTCCATGTCCCACACCTGGTACAATGATCTGTGGAAAGCATGCATAGTATCCCGTGCTTTTGGAGGCTGCAGTGGAAGAAAGAGCGGAGGAGGAGAGACACGTTGCCCAATTTATGATGGAGCAAATGCCTCATCTAACAACATCCCGACACTGCAAACAGCCACGCAGATTTCCCCTCTATGGTCCTAATGGTGCTACCCAGGAACAGATAATCTCCTTCCAGACTGGCAGGCAGAACATGAAGTGGGTCTCTCCACCCAATCAAATATTTTCTGCTTTGAATTGGATAGCAACACAGCCACAGAGCTTTGCCAAAGGCACTTGATCCCAGAAAAAAAAAACATATATATATTTTTTTTTGAAAAATCCTTATTTTTTCCATTTGCTAAAATGTAACTAAAATGCTTGCTTTTCTGATGATTCTTATATTCCCAACAAGTAGAGAAGTCCCTTGTAATTATACATTTTACATACCATGAATCTTACGATTTTGTTTTATTTCACGTTTTTTTAAAGCAAACTCAAAGCTGCATGCCATTTTATTCCCCCAAGCATCTCTTAAAACTGTGTACATTTCATACATATCGTAATGCTGCAGAAAGTCCAGAACCGTTAGTGTTATTGTGTTAACAAAACTATAACCATATTGCCATTACCACGCCTAACAAAATCATCATTTCCTTGGTATCTATTGTCTGTTTCTCTATTGATCCTGTTTTTATTAATCTTGCCCCCAAGTCCGTGTGTCCTACTGTGTCCACGCAGAGTAAACCATCTGGAAAACTACCTCCTGGGAACACCCAGCTTCGTAGGAAGAATGAGTCATGGTGAAAGAACCTTGTCAGGCCCTTTCCTGCCTTATCCATCACTCTGGGTAGAAAAGTCTCAATATTTTGATTTCTGGGAGGTTAGGTCACCTGGTTTTTCTCCCACAGAGGAAAGTCAGTGATCAGTTAACTTTCTTCCTCCTCTATTTTTAAATGGACTTTTCCCTAGTAATTAACTTCCTGACATGTCTCCCCATGCCTACATTTCTCCTTCCTTCCTGTACAACCTCCTCCTCACCTGCTGAAGACTGAGAGACGTGCTACTAAAAATACCAGGTTTCACCCACAAATACTTCCCTGGAAAACTTTGATTTGATTTTCAGTAACTTGGATCAAGGGTTTTCTTCATCATTCCATTCTCGGTCTTAAACACCTTCTATTAATTATTCCATTAGTGCCAATGCGTCCCACTAGGCCTCTTCCCCCTCGGGCGGATTTGCTGAGCAGAAGGTAGGCTTTCCACTGAGAGCCATTTAAGGAAAAAGGGTATTAACATCTAAATGGATTTTGAAATATAAAATAACATTTACTAATACAAAATTAAATTCGGCACAGGAATGCTATGTGCGTGGCTGGGAAAAGATTATTGCCCACGACAGTCCAGAAATGTGGGGAAACCAGCAGAGGCAAATTCCAGAATATAGCTATTTACTACAGAAGGAAACACACTGTGTTTAGAACTCTACTCTGAAATTCAAAGCTACAGTGCTAATGTTCATGCAGCAATTCGCCATCTCTCTATCAATCTTTAAAACCACAGAATGAGATACATAGGATTCTGACTATTATATGACTTAAGCGGCCAGCTCTGGATTAGTCAGCCAGTCGGTAGGAAATCTGAGCCAAACCTCTCCTCTTCCCCAGCCAGGTGCCTTATTTCACAGGCACTGTGATTTTCACTCCAAGAACTGTCACTCTTTGCCTCTCCTTCCTATCTCAAAGCTACCTTGTTCCCTGAGACCTATGAAGAGGCCCAGGAAATCTGAGAAGTTGTTTATTTGCACTTACTTATTTTTCTACAAAAAGGGGCCTGAACCTCACAGAAAAGTAAGTATTTAATTCTCATATATGACAAATATTCATCTGGCCCAAGAAGTATTTTGAAGATCAAGCTTTGAACAACACCCATAGCCACTAAAAATACACCCACATTGTTATGTATACATTCTTTTTTATTGTTGAGTGGTATTTCATCAGGTGTATGTACCATGATTATTGTTTATCAGCTTACTAGTTGAAGGGCATTTGCACTGTTTCCAGTTGGGTCTATTGTGAATAAAGCTGCAATGAACATTTTCATACATCACTCACACTTGCATATGAAAAATGAAACACAACTATAGCCTAGGATAAAGGAGGGAAGGGGAGGGAGAGGGGAAGGGAGAGGGGTGGGTTGATAGCGGGAGATTTAGTAGGGGGACCACACCTATGGAGCATATTGCAAGTACAAGTTGAATCTATCAACTTAGAACACAAATGTCTTAACGCTGTAATTGGGTAAATGAGGTGAAGGCTATGTTGATTAATAGGATATAAGCACTCCAATTTGTACAAATAATCAACACATTGAATCCCATAATGGCATAAGTGTTTTCAAGAACTGTTTCATGTCTTAAAGGTACTTGAATTCACCGTGAACCCTCCACCTGGGCAACCAGCTGGCCACTGTGAGCAGGAAAGTCAGCGTATGGAGCTTTCTGTGACTCTAAGTCCTTTACAGCGGAGGGTGATGTTTGTTAAGGCACGCTCACACTCATGCACGTGCCCTTAGGTATGAAATCATTTCGTATGTGGAATCCCACATTTTCATTTTTATATGGACCCTGCAAATTATGCACCCAATTCCAGGTTTGTGTGTTATAATCTAACAAAAATATCAGAAATAATAATTACAGTTCCACAGAGAGCTTAGAAGGGACCTCTAAATGGTTTAAATCTTTTGCTATTTGGAACCCTCAAATACCTAAGAAGTCATAAGAGGACTTTTTCTTTAATGAGGAAAGTGAGGCCTCAAGATTTTATGTCCATATCTAGCTGAAAGTCTTCATGAGGCTAAAATCTGTATTTCCTAAACCTCAAGCCATATTTCTCAATTTTTTTTTTTTTTTTTTGTAGAGACAGAGTCTCACTTTATCGCCCTTGGTAGAGTGCTGTGGCGTCACAGCTCACAGCAACCTCCAACTCCTGGGCTTAGGCAATTCTCTTGCCTCAGCCTCCTGAGTAGCTGGGACTACAGGCGCCCGCCGCATGCCCGGATAATTTTCTGTTTTTGCAGTTTGGCCGAGGCCGGGTGGTGGTGGTGAATCTGCCACCTTCGGTATATGGGGCCAGCGCCCTACTCGATGAGCCACAGGCACCGCCCTCAAATTTCTTTATTTATTTTATTTTTTAATTTCAGATTAATACGAGGGTGTAAAAGATTAGGTTACATCACTCGCGTTAGTAAGATGAAGTCTGAGATATAATAGTGCCCTTCCCCCAGAAAGCGTGCCTTACACCCGTGCGTTGTACTTTTTGGATGGGAACTTACCAGACCCCTTTTCCCCTTCATAAACTTAACTGAGTTTTCCTCTAATTTAGGCCTGTGTTTTTTAGTCTACTGGCTTCAATTTAGTATGAGTACATGCGATTCTGGTGTTTCCCTTGCTTGCTTTTCCCTTAGGAGATTGTGCTCCAAAGTCCTTCTAGGTTGTTACAAAAGGTACAAAACCTCCATCTTTTAACAGCTGCATGGTACTCAGGGTGCGCATATACCAGTGTGGTAGTCCGTCCACGGGGCGAAGGGCACTGGGGCTATTTCCACATCTTTGCTATTGTGAATTGAGCCACAGCAAATATTCAGGTGCAAATGTCCTCGTGATAAAACGACTTATTTTTTTGGGGGGTAGACATCCAGGAATGGGATTGTGGGATCAAATGGAAGGTTCTTTCAGTTCTTTGTGGATTCTCCATCCTTCTTTCCATAAAGAAGTAGTAGTATTTCTCCAATTTAATCACTGCACAGATCCGTCCCCCATCCCAGCCGAGGTGTCACTAGGGAATGTGGGACTCTGAGTTCTGTCCTTGCTGCCCCTGTGCATCAAATCTAAATTCTTGTAACCTTTGGGACCCAGGCAGAACTGTGCAGCCGAGCACACTTCAACTGTGGCGTAAATGAAGTGGTTTTACTTCACTGCTGTGGCTGTGGGCATGTTCCAGCCTCATCTCTCCGGTTCACGGAGAACAGGAGGAGGAAAAGCAGCCCGTGTGGGCAGCGTGCATGCAGGGTGCGGGGCAGGAGGAACCAAGCTGCCCAGCTCTGGCCTCCCGCCCTACAAGCCAGACGGAGAGCTGAGCCGCCAGTTGGGGTGGGAGGAAGCTCGTGCCACTGCGCGCCAGCAGGCTTCTGGCCGGATTCCAGACTGCTGTAGTGTGAGGAGTTGGGACAATCTCTCTGCTTGTTACTTTGCTTTTCAGAGCTCTTATATTCTGCATTCATCACATCTGTGCTCTGGATAAACTCCTGTAGGGTAAGACGAGTCACAGGTCCTTTTCTAAGGTCAGGTCCACTCCTCAGTAGAAGCTGGTATTCTTCAAGATGTGGTGATCTCCCACCTGTAAGACAGTCATCAGATCTCTAGAGGTGATGGGAGACAGAGGGTTCCCTGCCTGTGGCATTTAATCCCCCCTACTGTAACCTTACCATCTTGTCTTGTGTGTGCTTAAAGGTTCTGGTGAGAAGATGTACTCCAAACATGTTTACTGGATTCGAATCTACAATTCACTTAATCAGAAATACATACCCACATGAATACTGTTCTTCGAAATGTTGAGGAAAGAACTTAGCTTTACTCTCCTGGTTTTCCAATTTGACTTTCTTTTTTATGGTTCCACTGAACAGGTATCTTTGTCATCCCTTGGAGACAGTTTTGTGGAGTTTTACTTTCCAAGAGGGGAAAGGTTTTTGATTTTAAAGTTAGTGATCAGATTAAACTCAGGAAGGATGCAACACCAGAATACCGTAATTATCTATTTTCTGCTGTGCAGTCCATAATATCCCTTTTAGGTTAATCATAAGGATTCTTATAATGGAGGCTATTTCCTCACCCTTCTCTCCAATAAAATAAAATGAGTTTTTAAAAAAATACTAACCCTACAACTCTATCATATAATGATCACTATAACCGCTGAAATATACAAAGTGAAAGACTTTGGCCCCTAGACGTAAACTTACCCTTTTTACCGTTTTGAAGCTCAAACTTTCTGTCTTCATTCTTGAACTTTGAAGGCAGCACAGATTTTCAGGAACAATGGCAGATTTTCAAACATTCCCTAGAAAGGGTGTAACCCTACAGTTTTCATTTATCTACTATCTGTGTGACACTGGCAACCTCAGGCATTTTTATCTCCAGTTCATTCCAGGGTGAATTAGACATAACATACCTCCCAGGTTGGGGTGGGGGAGGTTATGAGAATCAAAGGCAAGCAGAGTGTCCTCATGGAAGGCAGCTGACTAAGGAGCCTGCTCCCCTGTCCCTCCCTAAAGCTGTTGTGTTCCTAACCCAATTCATGTCAGAGTTTGACTCCTTTGAAAAAGTCTTGCCACTTTCTTAGGCAAGTCTCCAGGGGAGTGAGCTTTCAAAGCCTGCCATCGAATGTGTGTCATGCCAATCTGTGGAGGGTCGTCTGTTTACAAAAACTGGGAAATACCCAGATGGCGCTTTGCAGCATCCTATACCTCCTGCAGCTGCTTAACAAGCATCGGGGACTTGCAGGCATCCATAGAACACACTTCTGTGGGGCCCTTTCTCCTCTGGGGTTCTTCACTGCTGTTGTGATGTCATGCATGCTCCTCTTATTCTACTCCAGATGTGTAACATTTACACAAAATGTTGGAGATCATGGTAGTGTTGAGCTCCAAAAACATTACTGCTTGTCTTTTCAAAGCCAGTCCCCCAAATGGCTTGAACTTCTAAAGAAGGCGCTGGCACCATTTCTCACACTTACTCAATCTGAGGTCAAGCGTGCGGAGGGTGGGAATGGGGTGGGGTGGGTCCACTTCTACTCATGGGGGACCCAGCTAAAATTGTAGATGCAAGAATATGTGAAGTTCTCGAGGTGGTAATGTATTTAGCTATTATTATGGATGACTCAGAGAGCTTTGTATCGCCTTCACAAAGTTAGGGAAGGGCTACTACACACATTTGTAGGATCAGTAAATCACAGAAATGTTTGCACAGATGTGGATGCTAAGTGGTAGCACCTCCATTATTTCCTATCTCCAGCTGAGCCTGGTGTACAAGCACATCTTTTGGACCCCTGTTCTAGCCAGATGACCAGCCACCCTATCTTTGGTGTTATTGAGGAAAAACAGATGGTCTCAAGAAGTCTGTATATGAGTCATCTGTTCCTGCACAACAAATGACCCCAAGACCTAGTGGCTCAAACCAGAATCATCCTTTCTTATTTCTCACTGTTTCTATGATTCAGGAGTCCAGGTAGGGCCAGCAAGGATGCTTATCTCTGTTCCACGATTTCTGGGGCCTCAGACAGAAGACTCAAAGGTGGAGTGTTGACATCTACTGGAGGCTCATCCCTCTTGTATCTGGTAGTTGGTTGCTGGCTGGGGCCATGTGTGATCTCTCCATGTGGCTTGGGCTTCCTCACAACATGGTGGCTGTTGGAGAAAGAGAGCGTGCCAGGTGGAGCTGCATGCCTTTCCCCACCCAGCCTGGCAGGTGTGTGGCTTCTCTTCCGCTGCATTCCTTTGCCTAAGACAGTGACAGCTCTTCCCTGGCTCAAGAGGAGGGAACATGGACCCCAGCTCTCTTTGGAGACTCATCATATCACACTAAGAGTACATAGAATGGGAAATAGATTGGTTTAGCCACCTTTGAAAACTACAGTCTGCCATCGTCACTTTCTCCATACACGTGGGCTGCCCTGTGGAAGTGAGGGATTCCTCATAAACTTTCGCAACAGCAGCATTTCCTGAATAAATACTAACTAGACAGTCTGGGAGACTGTTCTACTCTGGGATATGACAGCTCAGAAACCTCAGGGCCTCAGACAAAGCCCCCGAAAGACTTGCCATCTGGAAAAGGGAGAGGGGCTGCCAGTTGGACTCCCCTTACAGCTATGCACAGGGTAAACATCTGGAGAGCGCAGGGCTTGGCAAGGCCACACCAGCTAGAGCAGCACCACAAAAACAGCACCCTGCCCTCAGCTGCACTGGACCATTTCATGAACAGTGTCCTGTCTGATCCACCAGCCAACCGACCAAGGCATAGATCCGCATGGAGATTCCAAGGCAAACAAGAAAACAGGCCTCCTGTGCCCAAGGAGTTTATGTTCTGGTTGGAGGAGATGGACAGCAAACAAAACAGAGAACAAGCAAAGTGATAGATGAGCAAGAGCTCACCGTGTAGGGTGACACAGGAACAGGTGGTGATGGCCACACACCCACACTCTCACACTCCCACCACCGGGTGCATGCTGTCACGGGTAATGGCATCTCTGGGGGTCCTGGGGCACACACAAGGCATAGTTAGGCACTGTGTGAGGGTGAAAGCATTAGAGTCCCTGACAGATCCTGCAAGGTAGGAACTCTGGGAGCCATCACGGTACGTGTCAGCTCAGCAGCAAGGTAGGAACTTGGGGAGCCATCACGGTATTCTTCAGCTCAGCAGCAAGGTGGGAACTCGGGGAGCCATCACGGTACGCATCAGCTCAGCAGCAAGGTGGGAACTCGGGGAGCCATCACAGTATTCTTCAGCTCAGCAGCAAGGTGGGAACTCGGGGAGCCATCACAGTATTCTTCACCTCAGCAGCAAGATAGGAATGCGGGGAGCCATCACAGTAGGCATCAGCTCAGCAGCGAGGTGGGAACTCGGGGAGCCATCACGGTATTCTTCAGCTCAGCAGCGAGGTGGGAACTCGGGGAGCCATCACGGTATTCTTCAGCTCAGCAGCAGGGTGGGAACTCGGGGAGCCATCACGGTATTCTTCAGCTCAGCAGCAGGGTGGAACTCGGGGAGCCATCACGGTACGCGTCAGCTCAGCAGCAAGGTGGGAACTCGGGGAACCATTGTGGTACGTGTCAGCTCAGCAGCAGAACAAAAGTCACTCCCCGGATTCCAGGCTACTGTCAGAGCGGCACGTGGCGGTGGTGGCCTCCTCTGCACCTTGGGTCCAGCCGGGAAGAGGTGTCTCGGTGGGACCAGGTGCCTCTCCCCGGGGGCCTGGAGGGTGCTCCCTGAAACCTTTCGAGAACAGAGAAATCCATGAGGAACCAGCTGGGAAATGTGATCTTTCCTGTCCATTTGGACAAGGAAGGGAATTATAATATATTTTTCTTGCCTTAGTAGATTTGATCATGAAAAGCTGAATGTAAATCCAATCTTTGTGGATTAAATTGCCTTTTAAAAGATTTCTGACATCGGGATTGGCAGCTTGTTGGTAATCACTGAACAAAAGGCACGCGGGGGCTCGTTATTCTCACTGTTCTAATTTTGCGTCGGTTTGAAAATTTCTCAAATAAAAGGTAAGTGAAGAAGTAAATAAGTATATCTCTGTAGTGCCTCTCTTTCTCTCTCTGTCTCTCTCTGTCCCTCTCAACCTTTAAAAAACAGGAACGATTAGTTCTACCTAATCCTTTTTGTAAAATTAAATTTTGCAAAATATTACTTACAACTCTTTCTGCACATCGGGTTTTTCTGACGCCAAGCATAGCATATTGAAATGATTTGCAGCATTAGCCTCGCCTTTCGTTTCAGTGACAGTTAAATAGCAGGAGCTGCCTGTTCTACCTATGGGGAATGTGTCTGTGAGGCGTGGCAGGGAGACAGTGTGGTTGAGGTGGTTATGAGAGGGATAAGAGATGAATGTGGAGGTTGTGAGCTGATGTTTGAGCCTTCTCTCTTCCTGGCGATCTGTGACACGGCCACGTGGCCTCACCTCGCAGGGCTTTCATAAAGTCTGGTCCATTTCATACATTGACCCGGATCACTTCTGGGTTCCTTTCTTCCAGCAACGTAGTGAATTCTTGGGGCCAAAGCATGTCGTAACTCCAAAATTGCCAAGCCCACGGGAGGCCGGGACAGGGATGAGAGATAAGAATGTCCTCGTCTCCTAGAACAAGAAAGCAATACAGCCCCTCAAGGCCCTGAAGAATTCTCCCATCGTCCACGGGTTTCTCACGCCCGATTCTCAGCTCTCCTTTCCTTAGACTAACACTTTAGACCACTGGTTCTCAACCTTCCCAATGCCATGGCCCTTTCATACAGTTCCTGTGGGTCACGACCCACAAGTTGAGAACCTCTGCTTTGGACGTTATGAAAAGGAAACCAATGACAAGATGAATCACAGCTGCTGGCTGTTGAGAATATTTTCATAGTTTTTTTAATTTTTCAGATAGCACTGCAGATTAATGTCATTCTCTTCGCCCGGCAGGAAGTCAACAGACCTTTAGCCAAACCACGACCACTCGGGAACCTGTGAAAATTCTGTGTTAGAGCCCCCCACCCCGTTCCACCCTTTCCCCTGACTGGTAGGATGGCCTCTCAGTGGCGACCCCAACTATGGCATAGAGACAGCAAGAAAAACACCAAATGCTCACAGTTTGACATGCTTGTAGTTCTTTCTAGGTAGCAGGATTGTGGATTCTAATTTTTCTTAAATTCTATTCACTTGAACTTTCTCCTTAGTGCTTTCTGCACCCTCCAAGTTTTCTTTAATAAGTGTGCATTGCTTTGCACCCGAAGTACAGTACGCACCATATTTTAACGCTAGTACTGTCCTCAGCTTAGAATCCTTCGCTGGTTCTTGCTGCTAGCGCACCAAGTCCAAACTCATTGATGTGGCTGCCCTCCTGGTCTCATCTCGGTCCCTCCTTCCCTGTCCCCGTGCCTTCCCTTCTCCATCCACCCCACTGCCCGGCCCTCTATCATGCTTTCTTAGGAGACATTTCAAGCCTGGCCTCTGCCTCTGCCCGGGAGGCTCCCCTGCTCCCCTGGGCTCCGGGCGCCCACCTCCCCCATCCTCGTCCTCCGTGTTCTCAGGGCCGTTCATCACTAGGTTGGAAGTGCGCTGAACAGGCTCAGGGCCTTCTGTGGGGTTTGGTTGCTGTGCTTGTCATCATCTTCACCTTTGGTTTTCTGAGCTCCCAGCACAATGTCAGACATACAGTAAGTGACAAGTGAAATTACTCATTGATGGTTTCCCTGGGCTTCAATATGCCTATTCAGCAATTATACACCACTAGAGCCTTTTTATTTTCCAACAAAAGCCACTTGGGCATGAAACTATGAAGTCTCACATGCAGAGGACTTCCCAGAACACAAAGGCTGTCTCACAGCATCACCTGGAGCAGGTTACCCTGCTCTACCTTCCTGTTCTCCCTTCCTGGTCCACTGGACAGCTCCCGGACCAGCCCATTGCTGGTCCTCCTGCCCTGCCCAGCAGCCCTGAGCTCTGGTGACTTCCCTGACCTGCCCATTGGAGGCTTGCTGGGGGACGCACACTCTAGCAGTGCACACACCAGGAAGCGCTCGGTCCTTACAAACAGAAGGAATTTCACTGTGGGCAGATGTGGGGACATCAGGAGAATTTCACAATTGCTCCCCGTGCTGAGGCACCCACCAGGGGTGGTAGGACTCACCACCCAGACTCAGCCCCAGATTCCCCCAGACAGGGCTTCCTACCTGGGGCCACACGCTGAGCCATGCCGGTGGGGGGTCACCGGGCTCCACGCAGCCCTTGCTTGCCATCCTTCCCACACTAAACACCACCTTCTCTATTATTTGGAATTCTCCTTCTCATCATTTGTCCAGGGAGTTGCCAGTCCTGAGACCAAAGAGTTGCAGAGAGTCACCCTTTAGGAATGTAAAATGATTCTCGTTCCAACACGGCTTCACTTAATCATACACTCTACAAATTCAGGAGCTCATTTGGGTAAAATACAGTTTTCCCTTGTCATACATTTGCTGCCTTTTCCAAACAAGCCCTGGTGAAGACTGCAACCTCAGCAACTGAATGATTTAGAACTGAAATAGAGAGTCTGTGGTTGGGATTCCATGTCTCCTCTGACTCAAAAAATAAAAATTCTTTGAAGTGCATAAATTGGTGCTTGGCACCATTTTCATCCGGCATTGTTTTATTTTTCACAAACCCAGCTAAAGTGAGAAAAATTATTCTTCCGCCCTTCACCATCAAGGTTCTCTGTCCTCTAAAGGTTTCACATGGCCAGGACAAGAGTGCCCCTCCATCATACAGCCCTCCTCTGCATCTTCCTAACCATGCTGTGCCTACACAAAGTGACACGCACCATAGGATTTGACACCAAACACCAGGTGACCCATGAGATGCCTTCTGAAGTGTGGGGTGCTGGAAATGGGGCTGGGTTGGGGTCGGGCGGCCATCACCTTGGTATCCCTTGGCATGGGACTGGGGATGCCTGACATTTAGAGAAGAGGACAGCTCTGGCCACAGGGAGACACATGCTCAGGGCCCCCTCCGTGTCACGGCAGTGGTGATGGTGGTGAGTTGGGTGCACAGTGACTGCTAGACTCCTTTGCTGGAGAAGTAGACAGCTGAAGAAATTGCCACTTGAAGTCTGAAGAAGTTAAGATCACTCAGGCATGTAGAAGGGCTGTGCCACCCCATGGATGGTGCCTGACATCTTAGGAGGTAACATGACCAGCCGTCCTGAGCACATCCTTCACCCACACTCTGGGGACTGTGTACAGGCATCTGATAGGACTGTACTCTGCATTATTTTGAAGCAAGAAAGATAGACATTTTGAGGCCTAAAAAGATTTTTCGCCTTCTGAGGTACAGATTAGAACATCTTTGAATCTCTGTTTAGTCCTAGAGAACTGGCTTTCCCTGAGTGCAGCATATTAACCCAAATACAGAAGATTCTGGCCAGACTCCATGGTCGATCCTGTGACTTGGGCGTTCTACTGGGATTTCCCTCTCGGCGCTGGACGTCCTGTGCCAGCTGTGGACACTGGTGCTCAGAGGCATGCTGACGTCTGAGCTCTTCCTAACAGGCGTGGACCAGCTGCAGATGGGGCCAACGGGGTCACAGCTCATCTTCTCCCCCCTTAACCTGGGGAAAAGAATTCCCCCCTGGGCTGGCCATGGACGTCTTCTGGGTGGTGTCCTCTGAGAGTGCAGAGTGCGGCTGGGGACAGAGAGGGTGGGCTACTTTGCGTCCTGCTTTGGCATGTTTGCAGGACAGTGGCTATCTTGCTCAGGACATGAAACAGACCTCATGCTGTGCATGGGGGGGAAGGGTGCCCCCAACCTCAGTCTTGAGGAAGAGGTTAGTCCTGGGTAGGACGTCTGGGGTGCAGAGGGGGATGAGATGGAGCAGCGGACAGTGGCAGTGCCTCTGGCAGTGGGTGTGGCCAGGCCCCATGTGCATGTAGGCTGGGATCCAGGCTGGGAGCACCCTGGAGAGGGAACAGGGCTGAGGCTGGGGCCTGTGTGTGGGCCTGAGGAGAAGAACCTTCAGGGGCAGCAGTAGGTCCTCTGTGAGTTGCACTTTCCTAAACCCAAAGACCTAGGCAGAGAGACCCCCTCCTGGTTCATGCTGTGGCACCAGGGTGGTGATGTCCCCAGGGTCACAGCAGCAAAGGTGGCATCAGGACAGCAGTATAGAGCCAGCAGGCAGCTGGCACCCAAACTCATCCTGGTGCACAGTGCAGTGAAAAGCCACCGGGCAGGCCTTCACTGGGCCGTCCCCTGCCCCTGAGCAGGAACTGCAGCCTGCTCCTAACACAGGGAACATGGCCGGGGTGACGGGATGTCACTTCTATAAAAGGGTATATAAGGTTGGGACTTCTGTCTTGCTGGCAGCCTCTCTTGCCAGCAGAGGCTTCTCTGCTTGGTCTAGAGAACCCATGTGGAGAGGCCCATGCGGCGAGGAACTGAGGGCAGTCTCTGGCCGGCACCCCACGAGGGACCTGCCAGCAGCTACCTGGATCTAGGTGCAAACCCCAATCTAGACGAGCCTTTTGATGAGACCCTGGGCCTGGCCGGGACCTGGGTCACAGCCTGTGAGAGGCATCCCTAGCTGTGCTTGGATTCCCAACTCACAGCAACTGTGAACTAGTAGATGTGTGTTGTTTGAAACCATGAGTTTGTGATTAATTATCATGTGGGAACAGATGATTAATACAAGTAGCATCTAAATATGTGCTAAAAAAAAAAATGTGGAGACCCAGGAGATGCCATTATGTCATTATTGGCAATTAGGGCCCCAAAGGACTTTTACTATAAAAACATGCATTAAAAAGTACAGGTTACTTTGCAGTCATGGGTGGATGAGGCCACAGAGGACTATTTTTCGAGAGGTCGCCTCAGAATTCCTCGTTCTCAGTGTGACTTCTCTCACCTTTTGCTCAGAGCCCTCCCACTCCCTATTGTCTCCCTATCCCCTCCCACCGGAGTGTCACCGTCCTCCTTCCTTGGAGGGTGAGGGGGGTCAGTGCTTTGGTGAGATCATAGCCATCTTTCACCTTAGTTGGTGTGAATTGAGTGGACTCCACTGGCTGTTTCCACTGTGTCTGGTGGCCGAGCCTGCTTCCTGTCCTCTACTGGGTTTGGGGACTTTGTATCGCAGGGGACCCAGGACCTCAGAGCCCTCATATGTCTAAGGGGATTAGACCTGGTAAGTGCTTGGTCAAGAGGGACCTAGAGTACTTACGTAATCAATCCAAAGTAAGTAACAGGAGCAAAGGGTGGCATTTAAGGGACATCACAGGACTCTAAAGTGGAAACTCTTGAAGAATAGCCACACTGCACACAGCCTGCTTGCTGGGATTGTGGGTCCAAACAGAATTCAGGATAGAGCATGCGCTGGAATGTAGGCTGCATCTTCCTGGCAAGTCCCTCTGGCTTGTGCTCCTTGGTCCAGATGTAGCCTTAGACATCCATTCACGAATGGTGGTGATTTTAGGCAAGGCCATCACTGTAAGAGCCTGGAGAAGCCCCGGGGAGCCTGGTCGTCCAGGAGTTGCTGGCTCTAACCATTCTAGACTTTTCAACTTTGCCTGCTTAAGACAAGGCCTGATTGCCCAAGTAGAGAACCTGTTTCACTTAGTTGGAATCTAGGCGAAGTAGAGAATCTGGATATTTCAACACTTTAAGTTAGAATTATATTATCCTTAATTCTTCACCACACTTTTAGAACAATTTCTCAGGTATAGTGTTTGACAGGCACGGCCTTTTAAGTTGCCTTTGTGATGTTGCAAATTCTGCTGACAACACTTTGAAAGTTGGAGAAACTGCTATAAAACATCTGTGCCATGAACAAAATGCTGTGTTTAGGAAATTACTCACACCTTATTACCAGAACATTGTTTCTGCTTAATTTGCTTTATATCAAAACGTTTGAATTAAGGTTATTTTAAATACAAACTGTTTGAAAAGGGTCTGAACCCTGGGGATGCAATTGATGCCAGAAAGAAATGGACCAAGGAGTGAGGATGAGAACTTATGGCCTAGGCTTGCGGGAGTGTCCAGCCTTTTCTTTATCCCCTGGTATACATTGAAAGAAAAAGTTGTCTTGGGCCAAACATTAAAAAACACAAACACTAACAAAAACTGATGAGCAAAAAAAAAGTCCATATGTAATTTTTGCAATATTCTATACCACAGATAAGCAAAACAGGCCTCAAATAATCTGCATGCAGCCCATGGGGTTGGACACCCCTGGTAAAGAATTCATGTTTCTTTGCTGAATTTTAGCTGTTTTCTGATATTCTTACTTCTAGCTCTTTTGTTGTTAGGATTTCTTTTTCTTTTAACTTGATTTCCTTCTTCTTTGCCAGGAGGAAAATAGGTGATTCACATTTTTCTTGAACATCATTCTCTTCTATCAACCAAGGGCAGGGTTGACCTGCTGTCGTGGGGCCTAAGGTTTACTTTGGGAGTGGTGCGCATTAACTGTGAAAAAGAATATTAAAATTTTAACAAGCACTCATAGTCCCAAATGCTTAGATTTCATCTTTGTTCCTAGAAAGAGCCATTTTTAACAGCTTCTCTTTTTTGCACATTTTCTTATTTTTATCCTTGTTTTCATAATGCTGACAGAAAGTATTTACAGTTTTAAAGTGATCTTTTTAGTTATTGTTATTTTAAGAGAACAAAGTTTTCAAATGTAAACATTATTTGGGAGAGTACAGCACAGAAACAAGGAATTGACAGCTCCTCCCAGCTCCCAGGCAGGTGTGTCCTTCCTTCTGGACCAGGTCGCCTCGATGTGGAGTCAGGATAACTCGTGAAGCAATGGTTCTCTGGAGTTCAGAAAAGGAGTGTGACTCCCAGGGTTAATAGTTCAGTCATTATATTTTAAATCACCAGATTAAAAAAGTAACTGTCTAAAGAATTTAAACCGCAAGTACTTCTAAAATCTTGGATACGTTAAAAAGTGGGACATCGGGGAGGGTATGGTTTCATAATTCCACCCCTGTCACTTCCATGTGGTGACTCAGGCTGCTGGGTTTCAGTAGAATGTCCAGCTCTGCACAGTGTCTTGAAGAAGCCCTGGCTTCAGGGTCAGCCTAGCCACTGACAGATTGTGACACTGCTAAGTCACTTTCCCCACAGCATATAGTCTTGTCCCCTGGGCAGGGAGGAATTTGGAAGGGAAGTGTTTGAATAAACCTTCCTCCAGGTTCTATAGGTCTACGTTAAATTTCAGGCTCATTTTAAAAATTGTGTTCCAGCTTTTCCGTGTCAACATTTATTTTTTAAATTTCCAGCATCTGCACAAAAGGTGGCCTTCAGGGATTCCTTTGCCAGCAAGATGGGTGTTTTGCAGAAGTGTTAGTCGGGATAAGAAGGGGCTTAGGAAGTAAAGAGGCTGGTTTCTCTTCCCCCTTCAGGTTCATTTAAGGACTCCCACACAAGAAGATTCCAGAACTCATTCATTCATCCACTTATATATTTACGGTCACTTAGCATCTGTAGGTGCTAAGTGACATTCTGGGGATGCCAAAGTAGGAGGAGAAAAGCCACAAGCTCACTTCTCCCAGAGAAGGAAAAATCGGAGAGTGTCACACACACTGGCTGCCTGTGGGACAGCTGGTTTTGTTTGGCTTTAATGGTGTTATGCTATATACATGGTGTACTTGCCAACATTTAAATCTTTGGAAAATGTTGGGTGGTGCCTGTGGCTCAGAGGAGTAGGGCACCAGCTCCATATGCTGGAGGTGCTGGGTTCAAACCCAGCCCTGGCCAAAAACTGCAAAAAAAAATTTGGAAAATGCATGTGTGCATGTGAATATGCACTCCCCACGTGCAGATGATCCAAATTTCTCATGTCTCCTTAAAACCTTAGCAGATCTAGGGGCAACCAAGTCCACATTTCTGCCTCATGGGTATCAGCTAGCGCTTAGGGCTCTGCCCCTTCAGTTGGGCACGAACTTCGGTCCTTCCCAGCACTCACCGCTGCCGGGGGATCCCCGAGGGGCCGTCTTGTTCCCAGCCAGTCTCTGTGGTCATTTCACTTGGTGACCTTGGATTAGAGCTGCGCTAGTAGAAACTTGCAACAAGGCAGTGATTCACGTTGTAGCCGCCACATTAAAAAAGAAATAGAAAAAGTAAATAAAGTTAATTTAATAGCATTATTATTTAACCCAATATGTCAAAAGTCTGATGCAACCAATATGCAAAATGATTGAGATTTTGACATTCTCTTTTCACATCCGATCTTCAAAACCCAGTGTGCATTTCATCTTATAGCACAAGGGCAAGTGGCTGTTGGGAGCGGGGTCTGACTGTGAGAGCCCAGCACAGCATCTAGTGGAGTAGATGAGCAGGGAAGGCTGGGTTGGAAAGAGAGGCTGAGACCAGATTGCCAGCAGCCTTAAGGGAGTTGCTTCCTTTTCTTAATAATTAGAAGCCACTGGAAAACTGGGGCTTCAGTTCAACGCTTTAAAGTTCTCCATTCCAGTGAACATTCCTCCCATCACACTTTTTCTTTGAAATAGACTCTCACTCTGTTGTCCCAAGATAGAGTGCCACAGCATCAGCTCAGTTCACAGCAACCTCAAACTCCTGGGTTCAAGCAATCCTCCTGCCTCAGCCTCCTGTGTAGCTGATACTGCAGGTGTTCACCACAACACCCAGCTAATTTTTTTAGTTTTTGTACAGACAAGGTCTCTCTCTTGCTGAGGCTGGTCTAGAACTCCTGAACTCAAGCAATCCTCCTGCCTCGTTCTCCCAGAGTGCTGGAATTACAGGTGTGCCCAGCCCCTCCTATCACATTTTAAATTCCTTTACTTTTGGACTATCTTGAATATATATGAAGAAAAGCTGAGTAGGAGCTTCCAGCAATTTCCAGACTCTTTTGTTGGGACATTAAGGGGTTTTAAGCTGTGGGGGGTGGACCTGGGGCCCGTCCCAGTACCCATGGAAGCCGCCTCATCAATGTCACGTGTGGCGGGTTCACCCCAGGTTGTTTTGACAGAAGGAGCATGGCGGGATTGTTGTACTCTGCCTGCAGTGCTTGCAAACCACTTCTTTATAATAACACCTTCTGGAATATATGAAATATATGAAGTAGCCTCTTCCGCGTTAGCTGTTTAAGTACTTGGTATGTTTCCCATCCGCTTCATGCATCTTTTATGGACCCTTTATTGACTTTACTTTAACATCCAACTCACATCCTGGCTGGTTTCCAAACACAGTGCTATATAACGCCGTAAAGCCCTAGAGGGGTTATTTAGTCACTGTGTAACTTCACCCACCTCATGTTGAGTAATTATGGATCTG
Source organism: Perodicticus potto (assembly GCA_963574655.1). Classification (NCBI taxonomy): domain Eukaryota; kingdom Metazoa; phylum Chordata; class Mammalia; order Primates; family Lorisidae; genus Perodicticus; species Perodicticus potto. The sequence continues at coordinate 18,296 of CAUYRH010175764.1, read as the reverse complement.
ATTGTATAATTATAAGCTGTTTTAAATTACTCTCAAAGTCCATTTTTTATTAATCAGGATAACATCTTCTATAGAAATATTTTCTAGAAAAGAGGAAATCGACTTTGAAGAAAGAATTTGCCCCTAAACCTCCCAACCACAGTGACCAAGCTTATTCACTCCCCTCCCCAAACCCATTTGTAAGTTGATCTCTTAGCAAAGGAAAAAAGGCTTTCCATTTTTATGACTTATATGGTATAAAATGAAGTCTCTGCCTCTATCCTGTGACCATTTCTGACTTCATTGTGTTTTGTGGCTTGTTCTTACCATGCGGCGAGGGGTGGAATTCCCCAGAGCACACACTTCTAGACTGCCTTGTGGACAATCTTCCTGAAAGACTTGATTCTCTCACATGGCTGTTTTCTTTTTCCTCTTCTCACATGCTTTCTATTTTAATTGAGAATTGGCCCTTCCTCGTCTGCCAGTCAACAGAAGCATCTCATGATCATCCTGACCACAACTTCACAGAACTAAGTTGTTTCTTTTAATGTGAATCTCATATGCCCAGGCAAAGTCTGAGACAAAAATTCACCCAAACCCCAAAACCCTGAAATATCTGCAAAGGAATTCCCCAGGGTGCATTTGATTAAAGGGCCATGTTACAGTCTTCTGTAAACACCATTAGTAGCCTTCACTCTCTTCTAGAAAGGCAAGAAGGGAAGCCAGATGTGTTTGAATGAATTAACAATGGCTAACAGAAAGGGGTGGGGCGGGAAGGGTGTGGCTGGGGGCAGGAAGATGAGGTGGGGCAGAGGCTGCGGCTCCAACACCATGAGCGGGTGTTCAGTCACTCGAATCACAGAGGCACTGGGAGAGCACTGGTTCCGAGGGCACACAGGTCATGCTCCAGAAAGGGGGTCCAAGACTGGGGAGATATCCCAGGGGAACATTTGTGACACCCCACAAGCAACTCCCAGCTAGATAGCTCAACTTCCACCCCTCTGCTCTGTTCCAGAAAATGTGGAGGAGTGCGAGTGAGAGTGATGCTATAATGGGGAGAGCCTTGAATCAGTTCTAAGTGACATTAGTACTTTAATGTCTACCTGTCATGTTCCTTACAAATGATCCCAACAACCCATGTCTTCAGCAGCAAGTTCAGGGGCAAATCTGACTCCAAACATCCCAGCAGGAAAAGATGGTACATTAAATGGGGGTAATTAGGGAAATTGTAATTTTGTGATTGTTTACAAAAAGCATGAATAAGCCTAAAAGAAACCAGTAAAGTTGGGTGAGGCACCCCAGGGCTGGTGGGAGCTACACCTGGAAAGCAGACAGCTTTTGAGGGACCTGGAGAGGCCCTGGGTCATCTGCAGTCTTTGGGGGAGTCACTGATACCCCGCCACCCAACTCCGGTCTTCCGATTTCCTGCTCATGAATGCCACTGAAAACTAGAGGGCTAGAGGGGTGCATTGAAGCAGCCCTGGAATGTATCCTCTGTGGGTCTAGGGCCAGTGGGCAGTAGGTCAGTGGGCAAAGGGCAACGTCCAGCACAGGTGTCAATTGTGGTAGGAGGAAGCTGTTCACCAGCCCTAGAGCCAGAGAACCAGGGTGATCTGGATTGCCATTTGAGTTCCCAGAACCTGTAGGTGCAGACCTGACCTATAGTCTTAGTTTTCAGAGTTCCCCAGCATCCGAGGAGCATGGGGCCTGATGCTGTCACTGAAATCAGGGGCAATATACAAGATGCTGACACTCTATAGGACCCAGAGGAATGTTTTAAGGCTGAGGAACCCAAATTTTGCCAGGCAGGGCATGAAGGTGGATGAATCACAGTCAGAGGGAGTGAGGAGACCAGGTCCCTCTGTGACCTGGACCATCTTGGCTGAGGGTAAAGATGAAAGCCCATTGATATAACCCAGACAGCCACGGAGACTATGACAAATGGGGCAAGCCAAGTCACAGCTGCCTGCACTTGAAAGGCATGTTCTGGGGATATAAACATGCTAGAATACATGTTTATAGGACTGCAAAAATTATAATAATTTACTCATTTTTTCTTGAGGACTTCGGGAAATCAATTGGGTCTTTGTCCAGACACATTGTGTGAAACACATTAACACCAATAACTACATAAGCATTCACACCAATCTGAGCTTTGCCCCAATATTTTAACTCTGCAAAACTTAGAGTAGCTCAGCCTTGAGGGAACCATATTTACTACACACTGTGTCTTCACAGGAACCCTCCTTCTCCACTGGGGGGGGGCACTTTATTCTTTAGTAGGAGGACCCATGGTAAGTTTGTCCTGGCCTGGCTGTGTTGCTTCTTTCTGAAACTGGAGGTTTGGACAAGTGACACTTTCTTCCAGGGCGGCAGCAAAGCAAACCTTTCCGACCCTCTTCCTTGGTGTGGATGATGCCAGGACAGACCCCAGGGGGCTTGGCTTCTGTGCATCTCACCCTGCACCACCCTTTCACCTCTCCATGAAGCCTCTTGCACTCCTACTTCAGAAGCCCTGCGGATTGGGGTGACTGAACAGCTCCTTCTGAGGTCCTTCACACAAGACAAGACATTCTTCATAGAATTCTATGGCTATTGTCTTTAGAGATTGTGTTTAGGACCGTTAATGATCTTTTTGCTATAGTTCCCTAGGGAAAAAGCCAAAGTCCTCAATTAAGTTATCCACAGAACATTTCAAGCCAATAGTCTTTTAGGAAAATAAGAAATGGCTTTAGTAACAAAGACACCAGATATAATCAAGTTAGGATGACGTTGTCATCAATTAGGGTGTCCTAAATTCAATGACTGGTGTCCTGGACTAAGAGGAGAAGGGGGTGTGGATTCAGACAGAGAGACAAAGAGGGACAAATGCTGAGTCCCCCTCAGGCAGTGCTTGGTCCAGCTCTGTCCTTTCTGGAGAGAATCCATGTTCCATTTGCAAATCTGGGCAGCTTTGCTCCCTGGGGTCCCCCAAACAATCCTTCTTCTGGACAGCTCCTGGGATACTCTTACTGTCTAGAAAAGCGCCCCCAAAGGCATTCACTGGCCCCTACCCCCAAGGTCAACTAACAGTAATTTACAGGTGAGTCTTTCTAAACCTGCCTCAGATGCTGGGCATGTATTGTCTGAGGCCATTTCCTGACAGCAGCAAGTGTGGAGCTGGGAGAAAAAGCACCTGTTGGTGGGACCTGCTCCTTCCAGCCCTCGTCTGAGCCTCCAAGGTGGCAATTTCCATCCTCAAATGTGCACTTAATGTGTTTCCATAGCCTTCCCTGGTGGTGCCCAAAGATGATGACCCTGCCCCAACTGAAGCCCCCTTGGGGGACTAGGAAACCAGTGGCCATGATGAGGATGAAGGTGAAGGCCCTGCACACTAGCAGGTCCACTGTGCTTCCCAGTGCTCCAGACCTCTCCTTCTGATGCTGGGAGAGAGGGCTACCTGGGGAGGGGCCTGCTGAGAGGCATATGGGGGCAAGACAGTGGATTTACCGGTACCTATTCAATCCCCAAGTGCAGCATCTAACCATACATCCAGGGTGCAGAGCCACTAACGTGTCCCCATAACTGACCAAAACAACCAAGATAGCACATTTCTCGGAACAGCTTTGCATTTTATTGATTGCCTTCACATGTTGCATTTACTTGACTGATGCAGATGTATATTCACGCGCTCTTGGAGGCTAGATAAAAGATAGAGGTTTATTGCTAGGACCCCAAGGACACAAGTAGCCACATGGATGTCAGCTCCTTCTGAGCTGTTCAGTCACCCCAATCTTCAGGGCTTCTGAAGTAGGAGTGTAAGAGGCTTCATGGAGAGGTGAAAGGGTGAAAGGGTGGTGCAGCGCATGAGATGCACAGAAGCCAAGCCCCCTGGGGTCTGTCCTGGCATCATCCACACCAAGAAAGAGGGTCGGAAAGATTTGCTTTGCCACTGCCCATCCTGGGTGTCTCTCCAGGCAGCCTTCTGGAAAGCCATCCACACCCTGCTCAGCCCCTGGTTGTCCCTGGTTCGGGCACCTGTAAGACCCAGTTCAGGGGCAGTGCTGTGTCCACCTGCCACACCGTGTGACCAGGATTACTGGGAGTGAAAAGCTCTACTTGGAGTGGGTCTCCCCAGAAGGGGAACATGGCCTAGCAGGCACCAACATTCAGCCAGCACCTCCATTCTAGCACCTTCCGTACTTCCACATAGCCTAACTCTCATGGCAGTTTTAAATAGGGGGGAAACAGTGACAAGGACACTCACAGAATTAACTCATTCAGTCCTGTGAAGCAGGAACGAATGTTCACAGCACAAGCTGGAGTGGGCAGAATGTCACTTTGCTTTTCATAATTAGATTGACATCTGGTTCTGAGCCCCATCAGTTAGAAAGTAAACACATCCAGACCTGACTCGTTTCTAGACATGTGGAAATCTCAGTCAAAAGCCGTGATTTCCTTGGAGTCTGAGACTTCACGCTCAGTTTTGGTGTCACTTTCTCTTGTCTCTTCCTTCCCTGGGTTATGCTAATGTGGGCCCTGATGGTGGGAGGTGGGACATCCCCATCTTGGGCTCAGCCTGCTTCTGGCCCCAGGGTCCAGGTGTAACTCACCCCAGATGGCCCTTGTCAGATGGACAGTGACCAGTGGGAGGCTTCCTCTTGAGCTGGCTGGACAAACTACCAGTGCAAGTCCCACCTTGACTGGACCCCTGAAGCTGGGGACTCAGCACTGGTTCTTGTCTTATCTGGACCCTCAAACTTCAAGGGGGCGATTCTATCCAAAGCCAACACCCCTGCTCCAAGCCCCCTCCCCCCACCTTGCTCATGTCCCACATCCTTGCTCCATCTCCAGCTCTTGGGCCCCTTCCCAGTCCAGGAACCTGGACCAATTCTGGATGCCAGGAAGGGAGGGGAGGCCGAGAAATAACCTGGTCTCCTCTTAAACCCTTTCTGTCTTATATCTGGCTCAGCAGCCCCTGAAGTGAATAATGTTCCATTCGTGTTTTCTGGCCCCAAAGTAGCCGGTGTCCTAGGTCAGTGTTTGGGCCCCAGAACAGAACCTAATGGAAGGGAAGGTGCGGTGGTGGGGGCAGGGCATGGTCTGTGCACATGGGGCAGGGCTGGCTTCCCCGTTTTCCGGTCTCTGTCCACATACCCATGTGTCCACAGAGCAGGGCCTCATCCTACACTGCCCACCAGCGTTTCTAGTCCAGAAACCTTGTTTTATCTTACTTCATAGCATGTATCACCTGCTAATGTATTTATTTTACTTGTTCATTATTTACCCCCATTATTCTCCCAACCTCCCCACTACACCCCAATACCAAAATGCAATCTCCTGAGGGCAGGGCTTTCTCCAGCACCTAGAACAATACCAGGCATGATATCAACTCTGCAGAAATATTCATCGGGTATTAATTAATGAATTGATTACAAAACAACAAGCTCTCACTTAAACTGGTTTTTACCATTAAAGACCGAGTCTGAGTCCTATGAAACTTCTCTGTTGGAAACACACTGTTTCTATACCCCATCGCCCTGAGCCCCCCAGCGCATGGGACAGTGTGAGAGCACAGCAGCAAGGGGAGGTGAGATTTCCTTCCTGTCCCCCTCGCTCAGACTCAGGGCCTCTTCCCATCCCCACCCGAGTAAAGCAGACCAGCAGATAAATGCCATTATGGTCTTTGTATTTCCATCATCTTGCAGCACCCAAAGAACTTAACACTGAGTAAGGGGCAGCAGAGATAAAAGTTGAAGAAAAGCATAGAAAGCTCTGGGGGTAGGGCGGAGGGGCGGACGTTGTTGGAAACCTAGCTGGATGTCAGGCAAGAGTCATCACTTACCATTTGCCAGCCAAAGATTCTTTCCCATGCTAGAAACAACATCTCCAAGCCAGCACTGGTGTCAACAGCTTACCCAAGGATTATCTATCCATCCATTTCCATGGTAAATACAGTAAACATGGAAAAACAAAGCATTCCAATTTGAATAACAAGGTTAATTTCTCTCTGTTGATAATATTTTTCATAGCTGTAAAGATAATGGGATAACAGTTTGACAAAAAAAAAAGTCTGACCAAGCAAAAGTGCAAACATTATGTATCTATGGTTGTCAAAGGCCCACTATTTCAGACACATAAACACGTGTAATCGTCAGAATTGGGGAAAATATCAAGATGTGCCTTATACCAAGGAAGCTCTCCGTGCTGGAGTTCATTTGCACAGACTTCCTGTTATTGCCTTGGGTCCTTCCATAGTTTAGCTTAGCACAGATTCCCTAACAGAATCCTAATATTTTCTTGGCTACTGGCTTTCAACACCCAGTTCGTCTATAACTCTGGCTGTTCCGTTTGTCTCTGCTTTTGCTGTCAATTCTGGCTTTGGTTTTCCACTGCTGCTTCTCCAATTTTTGTTTTATGATGCTGAATAATTTAGTGTGTGCAATAATGTATAATCTAGTGAGGGGTCATTTGTGCTCAACTTGATCTTGGCTTTTTAAAGTGTTGTATATAAGCAAGTTTGAACCTTGGTGTCCACTAATCTTTCTTTCGGGACATGTGGGAGTAGCCACACAATATGAGTAGCAAACTGAATACTCAGCATCCATTGAGAGTTTCGTTTTCAACTAAGTGAAATTGATACCAAAGATAATGTGATGTATTGGGGCGCGTGATTATTCCCATGTCATCTATACTTTGACATTAATGTTAAATAAAACCTGGCAATGAAATGTTAGCAATATTTTTATACTGTTATCTGGCAGAAGGAGTGGATCTGGGATGGAGATGTAATTCCAGGCCTTGAACACAATGGAGGTGCTTGTTCATCAGGAGAGAGGAAAGGAAGGCCAGGGGAGAATGGGACCCCCAAGCAAAAGCACCAGAGCCCTTGGGCATAGGTCCTGCCACTCCTCAGTTAGCAAGTGTGGCTGCGAGGGACCAGACTCACTGTCAAAAGTTGAGGTAAAAGGGGCTTAAGAATTGTTCAATATTTTTAAATAACTACTCCAACTCTTTATCTTCTAAAATTTGGTGCCCTAGGTCAAATCTGATTTTCTCCACCCTCCCCCCATTATGATTCTGGAGGAGAGAGGGCCGTTTGTTGTCCTTAGGCTCTCCTCGGGGCCCTCTGTCTGCCATGAAAGGAGGTTGTTACTCTGTCTAAGGATGAGACAAGTCCTGCTACCAGTGTCTGGCCCAGAGAATCCTCAGCGCTGGAAGAGGAGTGAGCAATGAGAACATAGATGTCTTAGAAATACCCATTCACTAATGTATCAAGGCCAGAACACTTAGGCTCAGACCTCAGAAGTACACCTTGTGTGCAATCTCAAGAGGAGGAATAAAAAGCGTTCCCTAGATGGCTAATCCATGACTTCTCAGACACCTGCTTGCTTGTGCAGGTATTAGACACTTCAGGCATTATGCCATGGACTTGACTTAATTAGTCATTGCAATCGCAGCTGAATACAATTAGTCATCTAATACTGAGCTAATCTAAAAGTGTTAGGGGTTACTAACAAAAGGTAGAAATTGAGGTTACTAACAAAAGCTTAAAATTATTGATAAAAGAAGCTGAATATGACTAAGAATCTCATATGGAATGAAATCAAATCAAATTTGAATTAAACACCAAATTAAACACTCCCATTCTCCTCACTCTTCTCCATCTTGTAAAGATTAATAACAAATCATGTTGTCTCTTCAAGTGAGGATTTTTGGTCCTACGTGGCATGATGTGAGAAGCACGGCCCCCTGTATTTCGAGTGGTTGGAATAATAGTGCCAGGTGTGACTTGGTCTGAGCTGAGATACCAGTGGGCTCCCGAGGAAGAATGCTACCGTGCCTTGCCTTGCATCTATCTCCTGATAGTGGGAGAATGACAGATGATAGAAAAGGAGATGGATGCGTGAGGTTCATGCAGAAATAATTCAAATTTCCGATCATAATTGTCAATAAAGAAACACCCGCAGAGGGCTCGGAGGGCCAGTTTGGCCATGTGTTAGTACCTGCTGAAGTTGAATGATTGGGGGTATGGCATAAGGTGTTCTTTAGGCTGTCCTATTTACTTTTGTATATGTTTAATAATTTCCATAAAGAATATTTTTAAATCATACTACAGGAGCATGTAGAAGAAATAATTTTCATATGTGTGGAAGACTGGGAAATTGGTTTTAAGGGAGAAGTGGTAATTATGAGAAAGAGTTAAAAGATAGGAAAGATCAAAAAAAAAAAAGATAGGAAAGATCTCAATAGATAGAGATAGATACAAGAAGTCAGTTTCTACCAATTCTCAGGAATTTCTTGTCTTCTAGATCTTCGTTGTCAGAGTCTCTGGTGTCCTGGGGTACTTAGCTCTATCTGGCAGGATCCACTCTGCCCCACGGATACAAGTAGCTACAAATCCTCCAAGTGATGAATCCAAGTGATAACAAGTCTCTTGGTCTTGCCAGAAGCTCCCCCAGGTTTTGCAGGAGCTCCATCCCCCTGGTGCTTCTGAATGGGAGGACAATAAGCATTCTGTTTTGGCCCGTCTGGTTATACATTAGGAATAATTCCAACTCGACTCAAATTTTTAGTAGGACATTTTTCCTGACAAATGTTGCTGTTAAAGGCATGTGTTCCATCTTGAAAGAGGGGGTAGCCCTCCTCACTCTTCTTGGGCCCCAACACCCTCTGCCATGGGAGCATTCCCCATGTCTCTGGGCTCTGACCCAGTGCCAGGCTGTATTCCCTGCATGGATGCCCACTTTAATCCCACACCCCAGGCCAGACATACTCAGCATGAATGTCTTCCTCACCCTCTCCAGGCTGTAGCCCCACCTGAAGCCACCACAGTACTGGCCCATCCCATACTCTGCCCCTACCCCGTGTGGATGCATTTCCTACCCCATCCGTGTCCCAATCCCTGTGCTGGACCACTCCCATATTTCATGTGTGCCTTCTCCCTTCTGCCTAGGCCCCCAGGCCCAGGCTAGCCTTCTCCTTAGAGAAACACACTATTCACCCCACTCCAGTTGCTCCATCCCAGAGTGGCCACCACCACCTGGGCTTGCTTTAGTGAACACGGGATCCCTGAGTCCCCTGCTTTGTGGTACCTCCTCTACTCTGAGTTCTGACTCCCTGCAGCAGGAGGGAGTGACATTGTCCCCCTCCACACGGTAACAGTCTCCTCCACCTGCTGAGCTGTGACAACATGCTCCCTCCACCCTATACGGGCCCTGACGTTCTACTTGGACCTATCATGGCTCCTCCATGCACACCAGGTGTGCCTACCTTGCTAAGCTCACCACAATGACTCTACAGCTGCTTTATTATTATTATTATTATTATTATTCTTTTAGTAAGGAAGAAAAAGGAAAATGAGGAGAGAAAGAGTCTTGAGAAATTTTTTTCCTTTTTGGGGGGGGGAAGATTAGAATTATCAAGGTATAATTTGCATACAGTAATATTTACACTTTTTAGGTATACAGTTCTATAAATTCTTACAAATGCTGTAATAAGTAAACAAGTTAAAATATATCACCCCCCCCAAATTTCCTCATGCCCCTTTGTAGTTAATGCTTATTAGTAATGCTTTCTTTTCCAAAACTTTTTTAGTATTTACAATATACAGCTTTAATTTATTATGTTCTACTTTCAAATAGTATCATACCATTTTGCATAGTTTGAAAGAACTTTGTTACAATACACTTCTAATTCCTTTGTTTTATCAAAAGATAGTACAGTTGTCATATATTTTACTTTTACATAGTGGATAAACTCAGCAATACATTGTTAGTATTTTTACTTTAGGAAACCAACTGTCGGCTCGGCGCCTGTGGCTCAGTGGGCTAAGGCGCCAGCCACGTACACCTGAGCTGGCGGTTCAAATCCAGCCTGGGCCCGCCAAACAACAATGACGGCTGCAACCAAAAAAAAATAGCCAGGCATTGTGGCGGGCACCTGCAGTCCCAGCTACTTGGCAGGCAGAGGCAAGAGACTCGCTTGAGCCCAGGAGTTGGAGGTTGCTGTGAGCTGTGATGCCACGGCACTCTATCCAGGGTGACAGCTTGAGGCTCTGTCTCAAAAAAAAAAAAAAAAAAAAGGAAACCAACTGTCTCTTAGAATGATTAAAAGTAACAAATAATATATTTTAATTATGTCTTTTATCCTATTTCTTTTGCCTGAAGAACTTTAACATTTATTATAGTCACATCTGATGAAAATAAATTCAGGTTCTTTTTCGAGAAAAGCTTTATTTCTCCTTGTTTTTGTGAAAGATAATGTTTACTGGGTAGAGATTTCTGGTTTGATATATCCTTCCCGTGTATTAAAGGTATCAGTCTGTTTTCTTCTAGCTTTCATAGTTTCTGAAGATAAATCTGCTGTAATTCTTATCTTTGTTATTCCTCTCCATTATGGGTGGGTTTTTTCCCCTCTGGCCTTTTTCTTTATCTTCTGTTTTCTAAAGTTTGAATATAAATGTCTACTTGTGCTGATTTTATTCTGTTTTTAGTTTTTAATTCTCGTTATTTATCCTGGGGTTCTCTGAGCTTCTTAGATCCATGTCTTGATAGCTTTTGTTATTTTTGAAAAATTCTAAGCCTTTAAATATTTCTTCTGCCCTTTTACCAGTATCTTCCCTATCTGGAACTCCAATTAGCTATATTGTCCCATAACTCTTAGATACTCCAATCTTTGTCTCTCTCTCTCTCTCTCTCTCTCTCTCTCTCTCTGTCTTACCTCTTTGTGTTTCAATTTGGGTAATGCCCAAACTGCTTTTTTTCTATTTATGATACCCAAAAACCTATCTTTAAGTTTAATGAGTCTTTCCTCATCAGAGTCTAGTCAATAAGTCCATCAAAGGAGTTCTTCATCTTTAATGCTGTTATTATTATATTTCTGGTATGTTGATTTGACCCTCATACTTTCCAGCTCTATTTATGAGGCTGTCTTCCTTTCCTGTTAACATAATACTTACAGTTGTTTTAGAGTTTATTCATAATAATTCTAATATTGGGCCATTAGAGTCTGGTTCTGCTGATTGCTCTGTCTCTTTACAATAAGTTTGTTCCCCTCCCCCCCAATTTTTATCTTATTGTTTTGTATTAAATGCTGGACATTGTGTGTAGAACAGTAAAAACAGAAGTAAAAATTTATGTCTGGAAATGTTCATACCTCTTCTCATGTAAGGCCATTCAAACGTGAGTCAATCTAGTCAGGGATTGAGCTGGTTTGGGGTTTTGGTTTTGGTTTTGATGTTGTTGTTATCTCAGTGTACCACCAGGATCAAATTTCTCTAATGGTGCCTTATTCTTAAGGTGTGATTCTGAAGTTCTATATGGTTTTTCTGAGTGATTTGTGCTTCATTATCAGCTTTAAAATTGATCCCTGTGAACTTGCATCACATAGTGTCTCCCTATGCTCCAGTTCTACCCCAAGAAACTTGCTTACTATTTTGTCCTTGCTAGGCCAGTAGGGGCAGCAGTGTTCTCTGATACCTTGGTGCAGCCTTAGTGCTAAGATGATTCTGTGTTCCTGGACCTAAAGGTGGGATTTTCTTGTTATTCCCATCCCTCTTTTCCTTGGCAGCCAAACTTTGCCTTGTGTCTGTGGCAGGGTATTAATCACAAGAAAGTCTCTTGATCCTTAACCCAGTGTAGGAGGTATCTATGATAGTTATATTGGTATAGGATCTCAGACCCAGAACTATTTCCTCTCCTTTCCCAAGGGTAAAGGAGTTTAGTTGTTATTGTTTTGTCTGTCTTACAGCAGCAATGAATCTTTACTTGTTCCCTGGGATGCCAAAGTTTGTTCCCCTTTCCCCTAAAGACATTTACTCTGTGAGAGAAGAGGGGGAAAACTTCAAGCCCTTTTCCAAAATGGCAGCTCCTCTGCTTCCCAACACTTTCCTCACTAAAGGGGTTTCTTGCCCCTAAGCCTTCAATGAGTAGTCTACTTCTAATAATATATTATATTACTTCACATATTTTGTAAGAACTCCGCAATGATATATTTCTAATCTAGAGGAAGTCTGTAAAAAGACCCTGTGAGTCAGTGCCAACTTCCCTCTTGTCTGGGACTTCCATGGATTCTATACTGTGAATGTCAGTCCACTGTTAATGTTTTAATATTCTTTAAAATTTTAGCTGATTTATTTTTACTAACGCATATGGCATCTTCTCCTTCCTCCCATGCCTTTTTGCAGGTAAGCCAGTCTGTGCACCTGGACTTCCTGGGGAAGCCTATCTTATTTTTAAATCTTGGCCTACTTGATTGCCCTCTGAGGTCAACTTGATGATGCATTCAAGAAATTCTCTAAAATTTTTTCTGGCTTTTCCCATCATTTCAGTGGGCTGATACCTCCTAGGGGGAAATAGATTTCCCAGGAAGGCTTTGAAGCCTTGAAATGATCTATCAGAACTGTGTTTATGAAGGCATAGTATAAGTTATGATTAATTATATAATTACATGAAAGGAAACTTTTAAATCAATGACAAAGAGAATTATAATTTAACATAAAGAAATAAGCCTGTATACTCCAGAGTAAATTTCCTGATGTGAATCACTTCAGTAAAATTATACATACACACATATGTATAATGATTAATTGCTAGCCTTTGAAAAACAAGACATTTTTGTCAACTTGTAAAATTAAAATATAATATATATTTAGGAATTCACATAAGTATAGAGTGCAACAAGAATATTTTTAGGATGTATCTAACTCCTAGATATACCCATGTTGTTGGAAATTGACTGTTGTTTTCCATGTGAAGTGCTCAGCTCCCACAACAATAAATAACAAAGGGGAATGGAAATAATTATGTTCTGAATTGAGCTGAATATGTAGCTCTGCATAACATCTTTTATTTTTCAACATATTTTCTCAAGCCCCAAAGACTTCTTGGATGAAGCTTAAGTATCTTGAGTATCTTTTGCTTAAAAATTAAATAAGAATTGGACCTGTTATATTTGGAAACAAAGGCTTAAGTGTACTACTTATTCACTTGAAAAAAGAGGCCAAAAATGCTCCTTTGGTTGGAAACTGGGAACATCAACTCTTGTCTTCTGTTACCTGGCTGGTGAGCAGGTCATGGACAATTAGGATTCCCACTCTAAATCAGAGGAAAAAGAACTTCTTACAATTTGACATCTCCTTCCTCTAGGAACCAGATCCACCCTGGGAAGCCTCTGTTTCAAAGGTTGTAGATTCTGTTAATGATATGACCTCAAGGAAAAGACTTATTTCAAAAGTTGAATTTTTATATCTGACTTTGACCCTTTGGGTACGTGGCTGACTCTGTCTTAAATAAGAAACTCAGTCCATGTTCTTCATAGAGTGGCTGCTATTTGTAAACACTTCCTGGGAACCCAGGTCCTCAGGAAACACATGACTTGCCATCATCACTCACTACCTGTGCAGGGGCTGGCGTGGGGCAGTGTGGAAAGGAAACTCTCACACTCAGTTTTGTGCAGTGCAATAACCAGTGAGGCTCAGAGAGGCAAGCAATTCACATGCACAGAAAGTAGCAAAGAAGTGCTGCCCCAGACAAAGACCTAAGGGGTCTTTAATTGAGCATGAAAAGTATGTACATGTAACACAGCATGGAATAAAAAGTTAATCATAAACAGAAAGAAACTCTAACCTCCTCACTTAATGCAAAGAGTTATTTTTTTACCATGACAGTAAAGAACAAGGAAATAATAGGAAAAAGCAAAAGAGAACATCTTAAAAACAAAGTCATATAATCATAAGGTCAGAAAGTTACAAAAGAAACGGGCCTAATGCTTAGGGGGTAAAGTTCAGCTTCCTTGGCTCTCCCATTCTGTACGTTGACATGCCCAGCAGATCTTAATTGATAATTGCTAAACATTTTGTTTAAACCCCCAGGTTGTCTCCAACCCTGTGCTGTGTGCACCACGGAGGGGATGTGGTGGCCCTGAGGAACCCTGGCTCTGGTCAAGGGACCCTCTGGAATGTCAGTCTAAGCTACATTCTGTCCCTGATCTTTCACCCATAGCTCTAGCCCACAACTTGCAGCTTGTTAAGTTTTGTGTTTCAGATCCTGGAGCCTCCCTCCCCTTTGTGATGTAATTCCCATCAGATCACCAAGAAAACATTAGCAGAAGGTTTAATGGAGCTGAGTTTTGACCTCATTCTCCACTAACGGCAGAGTTGCCTTAGGAGTCACACTGTTCTTCAGAGAATGAGTCTATTTATCCATTAATTCACTTTCTGTGGATCCATCCAGTATTTCACTTTCTCCTCTGACACCCTAAAGAAATCCCCTTGAGTTTTATCCTCCATCTTTGCATTTATTCTCAGATTAGGTAGATCAAAATATAGAATTGGAGGTTAGCTTCCTTCTGGAGTCTAGAATCTGGTTGTACCAGTAGATACAAAGGGCCAGAGTAACAAGGGGGTTGGGATAACTTCCCAATTCCTCTGCTGGAAGCATCAAGCCAAACTAAGCCTAAAGGCCCTGGACTCCTACTGCTGCCTCAGGGTTAACTGAGTCAGGAAGGATAAGGATTCCTACATAGAGAGGTGATAAATGCCTTATAATACACCTGACTTTCTCCAAGCCCAGGACATCCAGTGAATGCTCTAGGGACAAAGAAGTCCAAGTGCAGGCAAGTCCCCAGCTGGCTTTGGGGTGTGGTTCTCTCTTCACTCAAAGAGATTGAAGTTCTGATAAACTCACTGGAGACCCAGAACTACCTCATCGAAACTCAGCACCTGAAAATAATCTTCCCTACAGGGGTGATTGAATAGCCCTGATCTGAACCATAGCTTACAGGCTCCAGAACAAAGCCAATCTCCATTAGAAATCATCTTGCTCTTAGGGCAGCTCTTCTCATTGGTACACTTGTATTTGTAAGACTTCCTGGCATCAGGCAGTGCCTGTGGCTCAAAGGAGTAGGGCACTGGCCCCATATACTGGAGGTGGCGGGTTCAAACACAGCCCTGGCCAAAAACTGCAAAAAAAAAAAGACTTCTTGGAATACCTGCTTCTTCTTCTGCTGGTCTGCCAGGCTGGCAGCTCTGTTCCTGGCCTTTCAGCCCCTCCTGGACATGAGAGTCCTTTGAGGACCAACTCACTCCATGGTTGATTCTGGCTGATCTGCCTGGTTCTTCTAAGTATGTTAAGACTAAGAGCTTCTGAGTAGGTCTGAGTCCCCCCAACTGACAAAGTATCATCGAGCTCAGCAAAATTCAGAACTAAAAATGTACCTCCTTTTTCTATAAGATTATTCTGAAAATTATGAATATTGATTTCTATATTAGTTAATTTAAAATATAATTTTTTCTTATTACAGACTTATTATTGTTTAGTATCCTATAAGGGAGAAATTATAGCTAGTTCAGATTCCCAAAACTTACTGGGAAAAGAGATGCAAAATTCTAGGGCTTTCAATACGTTCCTCTTCAGTATCTGCTCTGGCTCTTGTTGACTCACTCCCCTGAAAGTCCTGCAGTTCACTTCCAAGAAAACACTTGAGCAGCGAATGTTAAAGTCTTTTAAGGTGAAATAGATATTGAGATTGTTCTTCTGCATTAACACAGTCACCCCTAGAGCAAAGAATCTTCTTCTAAGGAAGTTTCCGTTTAAAGGGAGAAAAAATAATTTGCCATTTTAAAATTGCTAATCTGATTCTCATGAGGCCTCAGTCTGTAAACTCAGATGTTCGTATTTGACATGATCTCTTTGCTCTGTCATTACATCATAAGCAGAGATTTGTGTTAATGAACTTTAATGTTCATGATGAGTAAGGATACAGGTACGGCTTTGGTCCACATATTCTTAAGCAATTCAGAAGAGCTCTTGTTTATTAAACCCTGGCACGATGCTGAAGAATATGGCTGCTACCACAACCCTCGGAGGTAGGTTTACAACTTCTGTTCTGCAGATGAGGAGACCGAGCTGCTCAGAGAAGACAGAGCTTCTGAAGTGAGATGGCTGGTAAGCAGCAGCCCCTGGGCCAGACCCGGAGCTTGTGTTCTGACTCCCTCTTCCAGATTTAAGCCATCGTTCTCAGCAAGTGACAAAGAATCACTCCTTCCAAACCCTTGAGGCCTTTCGTTCCTTCATGTTTTTAAAACAGGGATTTATGTGGCTAATCTGGAGTGTGCCAGTCCCCAAGGCGCCTATGGCACCACTCAGAAAAAATAACCACCCCAAGTGAGGGAGGAAATTTATAAAAGGGAAGAACATGTAGCCCGCGTCTCTCCTGAAGCTTGCAAGGTTTTACTAGTGACTACTAAGATTCCTGTCTGAAACCCAATATGCTTGACAAATGGTCCTGGCTTCGGGCCTCTCCTGAGTTTCCACATCATTGGGGTTTCTTATACTGCAATGACAATTTAGGGATTTGTTTTTTTCCAAGAGCATTGGAAATGGAAAGTTTGCCTGCCCCTCTCACGCCCACCCAACCCCCACTGCCTCCTCTGCTTTTTTAGGCCCTGGAGGAGGACACAGCCGCGGGGATCCCCTGCCACTAAAGCAGAGCAGGCTTCTCGTTTGTGTTTGGCTGTGTGAGAACCACACCGGGGACATGTGGATTCACTTTGCCGCGTCCAGCGCCCTCCCTGGCTTTGCTGGACACTCTGCTTCAGACCCTTGGAGTCTCTTTCCTGGGAAGTTTGGTTTGCACAGGACTGCACGTTGTTTCTCTAAAAGCTTCAGTAGGCCGCCCGGGGGCTGCTTTAGACATCCCTAGGAAGAGAAAAGTCCGCTTACCAAGGTTTCAGGCAAGAGCGTTGCCTGGAGGCTAACGAGGAGATTCTCTAGGAGACATTATAAGGACTTAACTTCTACTGTAAACTCAACTTCGCTTTGCAGAGCGTGTGCTGTCTGAATCGGAGATCTATATATGTGTGTAAAGCCCACCTCAGCTGCTTTCAAGGACTGACTTTCGCTGGCCTCTCCAGCCGGGCCTCCTCCGTCTGCCTCGCGGAGAGCGAGCGCCTTCTCCTTGCTTCCTGGAGAAAGCCTCGCACGCTCGCCGCCTCCTTCGTGTTCATCCAAAGGCTAAAAGCAGAAGGGCAGCGAGAAGCTCGTGTACTGTAATTTCACAAGGAAAGAAAATCTGACTGTTTTAAAGTTCTGAATGTGGCTTTAAAATGAACATTCTGTTCTTGTTCTTGTAAAGTTAAGGCAAAAATTGAGGTTCATTCACTTCCTTCTTTGTTAATTCAGTCAACTCACACTGAGCAGGTGCGTCTGTGTGCTGCGCCCTGTGCATAAGTGGATAAATGTACCATTAAGAGGGGGAACGTGTGTGCATGTAGAGGAGAAATACACGCAAAATAACCAGGCATGAGGGCAGAGAGCCGCACGGTGACCTGTGTTCCCATCGCGCTCACGTGAGGCTCCTTCCCGGAAGGGGGGCTCAGCTTCCCCTCCCCTCCAGCCCGGGCTGCCAGCAGGATGTGGCAGAAGTGACAACGTGCTACCTCTGAGCTGGGAGCTCAGGAGCCTCACAGCTGTCACGTTGGCCCTCTCCGAAGCCAGCTGCTGTGGTGGAGACCCAGGGTAGACCACGTGCATGAGGACAGAGCCTCCCCGGCCGACACCACGTGAAGGAAAGGCAAGTGGTCTGCAACGCACCCTGCCCAATGTCTGGGTCACAGCATTGAGGGTGTTAACGTGGTTGTGGTTTTGAGTCACTACATGTTGGGGTGGTTGTTTATGTAGCAACAGATAACTAAAGTAACCTACATAAGTGACAGAGTGAAATGTCTTTGATTCTACCTGGATGGTCTGGGAATGCTCCGGGGAAGCAGTGATGTGCATTGTGATAGGGCAACAAACGTTGTCAAACCTACTCTTGCCAAGCTTCCAGCTCAGGAGACTGATTCTCATACAGCAACAGCTGACAGCATGCTGATGGCATGCCGGGTGCTGCGCTCAGCACGTCCCACTCGTGTGTTCAGGACCCAGCAGCCTTCTGAGGCAGGAGTGCTGTTATCTCCACTCTACCCTGTCTGAAACAGTTCGGGAAACACAGGGTCTAGGGGAGGGTGGAGACAAGTCTCACCACTACCCTCAGCTCGGTTACTTTTGGGCCCCTTGACCTGGGAGGTTGCCCCTTCCCTGGGGCTCCTGCCCTCCCTTCCCTGGGGCTCCTGCCCCCTCTTCCCTGGGATTCCTGCCCCCTCTTCCCGGGGGTCCCTCCTCCCTTCTCCCTGGGGTCCCTGCCCCCTTCTCCCTGGGGTCCCTGCCCCCTTCTCCTTGGGGTTCCTGCTCCCTTCTCCTTGGAGTCCCTGTTCCCTTCTCCCTGGGGTCCCTGCTCCCTTCTCCCTGGAGTCCCTGCCCCCTTCTCCCTGGGGTCCCTGCCCCCTTCTCCCTGGG
>CAUYRH010175763.1:0-61861 GCA_963574655.1 Perodicticus potto | reverse complement strand
GGCGCGGGGTGGTGGGGCGCGGGGTGGAGAGAGGGGAGGAGCGCGGGGTGGGGTCCGGGGAGGGGCGCGGGGAGGGGTCCGGGGAGGGGCGCGGGGAGGGGCGCGGGGTGGAGAGAGGGGAGGAGCGCGGGGAGGGGCGCGGGGAGGGGCCCGGGGAGGGGCGAGGGGTGGTGGGGCGCGGGGTGGAGAGAGGGGAGGAGCGCGGGGTGGAGAGCGGGGAGGGGCGCGGGGAGGGGCGCGGGGAGGAGCGGCCGGCACCTGGCGGCGGACTCGGGCGGGCAGCAGTGGGCGCTCGCGCTCCTCCTCTGCCTCGCGCGCTCTCCCTCCGGGCTCCGCCTCCCGGTCCCTCCTCCGGCTGCAGCTCCTCCCCCTGCTCCTCCCCTCCCCCGACTGAGCACCAGAACGCCCGCCGGCAAGGTCCTCGGCGCGCTGGCATTCGCGAGCCGCCGCTGCCGCCGGGTCCGAGTGGGAGCTCGCGCCCCTTGCCCGCCTGTCCAACCCAAGGTGTCCTGAGACTCGTCCCACCCCCCGCGGGTGCTCGGCAGTGCTGCCCATGGCCCAGGCCGAGAACCTATTCCGGGCACCCGCCTGGCTGGACCGTGGCGAGGCTCAGGTGAGTTGGGCGCGTGCGGGGCCGGGGCGCAGGCTGGGGAGTGGCCGGGCGCCGCGCCGCTGCGGCGACTTCACCTGCTTCCCGGACCCGGAGCAAGGGCAGAGCCCAAGACGAGTCCGGGCTGGAGCAGGTGGCGCCGGTGCGGAGGGAACCAGGAGGGAGAGACCGGGGTTTCCCATCCTCCTCACCTCCTGCTCCCGCACCTCGGACGTGGAGGTCTCGAGGGGCCGCTTGGTCCCTGAGCACGGGGACCTGGATTTCTGGCCCTTCCTGGGTGGCCTTCCCCGTCCAGCGGAGTCCGGAGGTTCGCTCCTGCAGCGCCCGCAGCTCGGGGCCGGGACGGAGCGCGGCGCGCGGTGCTCGGGGGGCCCGGGGACCCCCGGCCGGAACGGGGTCGGGGATGCCGTCCGCGAAAGTAACTTGGCCGAGGGCGCGTCTGGGCCGGAGAGCCGTGGTCCTGTTGGCCCTGGCGTTTGGTTG
Organism: Perodicticus potto; assembly: GCA_963574655.1. Classification (NCBI taxonomy): domain Eukaryota; kingdom Metazoa; phylum Chordata; class Mammalia; order Primates; family Lorisidae; genus Perodicticus; species Perodicticus potto. Next base: position 60,768 of record CAUYRH010175763.1, on the reverse strand, counting down.
GGAGAGGGAGGAGGTCGGGCATTTCCCGAGGGGCGAGGGTGCTGCCCAGGAGAGACTGAGGTGACAGCCCAGACAGTAAGTAGCCCTCTTTCTAAATGCAGCTCCTGATTTTTCCTATTACTTTTTACTTCATTATTTTTTTTCTCGGTTTTTATTTCGGGCACCCTGGAGAGTGACACCCAATGGGGGTGAAGGGAGACGCGGGGCGCGAACCCGCGGCGGGAGCGCGTGGCCCCCAGCTCTGAGAGAGGAGCTTCCTCGCGGAGCCCGCCCGCTCCAGGTGCGCTGTCCCGGCCGGGCAGCAGCCGGCGCGCTGCTCCGCTCCTGGCCCCATGCTGACCTGGGACCCGGAGGGCCGGCTTTGAGAGCTGAACCTGGGGTGCAGGCCGGTGAGGAGATGGGGGGTGCGAAAGCCGGGGAGCCGGCGCAGGGTGTGGGCTGTGCTGGGATGAGCAGTCAGTCGCCCGCGCCGTGGGTCTGCCGTCTCCCCCTCCACGGGGAGGGCGTCCGCGTTTCCTCGTGCCCCTGGAGGGGGCCTCTTGGGGCCAGGGCTGCCCCCCACTTTGCAGAGCCAGTCGTATCCCCGCCTTGCCTTGCGCGAGTCTCGCCCCTCCCCTTCTCCCAGCGTTATCTCGGGCTATTTTTATCCACGACGTGTGCCAAGATGCTTTGGGGGGATTCTGGGGAGACGTCTTTGGGCTGAGCTCCCAGAAGCCGTCTCTTGCTAGCAGGGAGCAGCCCCCAGGAGTGGCAGAGAGAGTGGCCCAGAAACCAAGGCGCCGCTCCTTCTCCCGCAGCCCGAGCTCTGGGGGTAACCCTGCCACCACCGCCGGGCTGAACCCCCCGCCACTCGCCCCTGGAGCGGGTCCCCAGACCAAAGCCCACGCGCCCGGGGCTGGGCGCTCCGCAGCGATCCTTCTGTTTCATCCGCGCGTTCGCGCTTTGCAGCCAAATCTCACCTTATTTTGTGGAAATGCAATTACCGGCTTCCACCCAAGGGTTAATCCCAGGAATTACATTTTAGGGGGGAAAAAAAGGAGGAAGACATAACCCAACTTCTGCCTCCTAGCATTTTTAAAGCTCATCCTTTGGCGTCCGGAATTTTTTTTTTTTGCTTTCGGCTTTCCGGGTAACGTGGGTTAAGGCTGGGTGCATTAGAATACGCCTCCCCGACCGAAATTTCAGAAGATGAATGCTTCAGCTGCAAATCCCCGCCTCACCCTTCCCTTTGCATTTCCAGGGCTTAGACTCTCCCCACAGAATTGCAGAAATAACATACTGAAATGGGCCGTTGTGTTACATAAGGTTTTCTCCAGGGCTAGGCAGAGAAAGATCAGCTTCTAAAAGAGTCTGCCCGCTTGGGTTCGCTCATCTCGTCAGCCGAGTTTGACCGGGCTGGACAGCTTCATGACTAAGCACTCTTAATAAGTGGAAGCGGTTAATTACGACCCACGGTGCCCGTGCGGAGTGAAGCTCCCTTCGCAGGCTTGCTGGCTCTGTGGCTCTAGGCGGTGGTTCTGCCGGGAAGCTTGCAGGTTGGCACACTGCAGCTCTAAGATGGGAGATTTTTGTTCTGGGAAGCTAGTGACAAAGTGGTTCTCTGAACTTGCAAATGGAAGCCTGGAAAAGCCAAGGCCTTCTGACTCTTCTGTTGGAATACCTAGTGTGAGGCCCCAAGGATTTCCCCCCACATACTCCCCACACACCCTGGGGCCTGTGTGTTATCCACTGTCAAAAGACGACCTTGTTTTATTGGAGAAGCCCTAAGAGCTCCTAAGGAAGTTTTTCTTGCCTTAAATTAACATTTGATGTTGACTCCGGAAGGGGCTAGAAAGATGGGCTAGCTGGTAATTGCTTGATGGGTGCACACAAGGAGTCCTGAGTCAGGCGCCCTCTCCATAGGCTGAGGCTTGGCCGGATGTTCTCATGGACCTGGCCTTGCACCTGAAGTGTTCGGATACCAGGTCCTGGAGCCTGTATCTACACCCAGATTGTCTATGCCAGGGTCGCTGGGTGAGAGACAGCTGTGGCAGAGAGGGGAAACTTCCTCGCCGCTCCTTGGGAAGTGGAGTAACTTCCTGCCTATTGCTGAAGGCAGTAACGCGCTGGCTTCCCCTGTCCGTGTGCTGTCACTTTCCTCCCTTAACCTGGCTACTTGACCCAGAACTTGGGGTGGAGGCTTTTTCTTCCAGGGACGGCCGGAGAGTGCTAGGTGGACGTGAAGCCAACTTCTTGCCTCACGACCTTAGGCAAACTATTCATCCTTCCTGAGCCTCAGATTCCTCCTCTATAAACTTGTGATGGGAGGATTTTTATGAGAAAGTGAGAAAACGCATATGAAAAGCATCTTGATGATTATAAAAGCACTCGTGGAATTGGACAGAGTTTTTTTAATTTGCCCTTCTTGCATTTTTATGTCTATTTTAATGTACTTTTTAAGAGTATGTCGGAGTAAATTACATATATAGAAAGTTAAATGAGGGAGTGGGTTCCACAAATGGTCCAGTCTCATTACACCACCTGATTTCTAAGTACCAGGGCTCACTGCTTCTCAGAATGATTAATCAGGGTTTTGGGGATCAGAGTTAATTTTGGAGTTTTTTTTTTTCTTTTTAACCTAATGCATGTTATATGTCTTAAGAAGATCTGTTTGGAGGGAGGGCCCTGATATTGATTCGTTTACCAGAGGAAAAAAGTCATAGATGGGTAAATCAGTTTGGGAAAAATAAGACCAGTTCACAAAATGACATGAATCTCCCTTATCTAAACCCGTCATTAGTATAAAGCTCTTGGGCATTTCAGGGGTTGTTTAGAATTTGTCCCCGGAACCTAGCTTGGTGTCTGGCATTAACAAACAGTCAACACTCAGTGCCTATGTTTGGAACAAGTGAATGAATGATAGGACTATCCAGCCACTTGTGGAGACAGACAATATTTGAGTTTGCTTAACTTCACAGCCTCCCTGGAGAGCAGGCACCATTTCTGTCTTAAAGGTGTGGAATCTGCAGTTCAGAACACTTAACTACTTAGGTTTCTAAAGGCACGAAGGACTCGGATTGGGGTTTCGGGGGGCCTGTTCTCATTCCACTCTGCTGTCCTGTTTGTGGTACCCTCTTTCTGTACCTCCACTTCTCATTAAGTGTCTGGGAAGTATCCAGGAAGCAAATACCCTCTAATATAGAAAGCACCACCCTCCCCAGAGAGGGTGTGTGTGTGTGTGTGTCCATAAATACATCTCCCAGTCTCCCAGCCCTGAACTAGGGCTTAGTGGAATGATCCCACCCGGGCCTAGTGTCCCGTGGGGCTGACCGCAGGACACAGGGTCAGTTGCATGTTTATTCACCACCATGAGGCATGAATCAAGCATCGACGTCCCAGGGTGTGGTCCCAGCACTGCCACGATGTTCCCTGGTACCTAGTTTCCCTTCATTTTTTCTTTTTCAATACTGGTTTTTAGGCTTCTCACCTGTTCCTACCCATCACCTTCAAGCAAATCCCTTTTCTCCCTGAATTAACCAGAACTGTTACGGGGGGCTCCCAGCCTCTCACAATTCATCTTCAGGCCCAGTCCAGCATGAGGCCTTCTCAGCTTCCTCTGCCCAGGAGGAGTTAAGTCTATAGCTTTTTCAGGTTGTTAGACTATTATCTTCTGGGCTGTAGTTTGTCAATAGTCATGTGCTACTACAGATGTCTAGAGAAATGAATGCATTATTCCTCCAAGGAGTAGTCTGAACAACAGAAAGAGAGCATGGTGGGCACTTTTTTTTTCTCCTCTGTGTTATGTGCTTTTTGGTAGTTTTCCAGCAGGGGTCGCAAACTCAAAGGTCTTCAGCAGCTGGGAAAGTAACCGGCTGAGTGGAGCCAGCCTTGGGCCTGGTGCCCAAGTAAGGAAGGAGGTGGTTACAGGCCAGGCCCAGCGCAGGGGCTGCAGGTGGGACCTAAGGACTGATCTTGCCAGTCTCGTTTTGCATTTCCAGGTAGACTGTGCATTCACAGTTTAATGTGGAATCTGCTCTCTTACGGGCCAGCAGCATTTGCAGTATTTCTGAACAGCACCACGTGGGCCAAAGCAAACTCGTCTGTAGACAGGCCTCACACAGGCAGCACAGACCCCCCCGTTTATAATAAAGCCTCTGGTTTCCAGGGAAAGATGGGAGATTCGATTGGAGTATGAGGTTGAGGAAAATCAGTTACCCAGAATATCGAGGTGAGAGTGTGGCGGGCGTTCATGTAGATGGCGCTCTAAGGAGATACCCTTCCCACTTACAGCAAGCTGGGGATTTCCTTCTCCCTGTTTCTGTGGGAAGTGACAAGGGTCACATTTACTCCTTTAACACATGTTTACTGAGTTCCAACCTTGTACCCAGTATTGTTCTGCTCCCTGCTGACACTGAGGGGAATAAAGCAGATGGAAAGAATGGTCCTTGAGCTTATCTTCCAGTGGTGGAGACAGACAATATCAAGATAGATAATCAGAGTCTGTCTCAGTTAGATAGAAAGAACACGCAGACACATCAGGGACAGCGACAGAAGTGTCGGGGACCGGGCTGGGGAGGCTTAGGCCAGGAGCCAAAGGCCTGCACTTCTGCACTTTCGTCTCTGGCTCAACAAAACCAAAGTCGAGCATCTGTGTCTGACATTCAAGACTTTTCCACGTGGAAGTCTGGACCCTTGATTATATTCTGGGAATTGCATTCATGAGTTAATCTCTGATATCAGGCTATCCTCTCGTTTTTAATGCAATTGACTATTGACCGCGTCCTGGAACCTGCATTAGGGTTGGGATGCATTGGTGAGCAAAGTTCAAGAGCCGGTCCTCAAGGAAATTTCAACAGCATGGAGGACACTGGTCCCAGACCAGAAGTGGCTGGATAGTGGCAGTGGTAGGCAGTGTGTGCAGAGGCCTGTGACACTCTGATGGTTAGAATTCCGACCTTCAGCACCTGTTAGCTGAGCATCAGTTACAAGTAAAGAAACAGCTTTACTCCGCGCCTTTCAATTCACATTAAACCTGACTCCTGTCATCAGTGGAGATTTCGGGAGGGCAAGAGGAGGGTGAGGTTTTAATATTTTTACATCTGGCAATGACTTTTCTTATTACAAAATTTCACTATGAAAACAAAGTATTTTTTTAGAAGTGTTTCTAGGATGAAGTGTGCCATGACCTTGGAAGCTCGGGCACGTCCTCTCCCAAATCTGGCCAAGCCTTTGATGTTGTCTGTTGTTGGCAGGCTGGGCGGGCAGGAGGTGAAGAAATAGTTCTTGTTCCTGGTGACCTTACAGGTTAGTGTGGGAGCCAGACAAATTAGCAAGCCTCTGTCTTGTTAGGCAGACCATCCCAAGAATATTCCCCTTTCGGTATCCTATTCAAATGTCTTTCTTTCATTGCAATAATTTTTTCAGTTACGTAATCCTGTAGCAAATACGAATCTCTGGAGTCATCTAGTTACTTCATTGGCTGACTCCCTCCCTACACCTCCCACACCGGGATATTTGCTCCCTGAGAGCAGGGGCCTGGAGGTTTATGCTGCTCCAGTTTCCAGAACGGTGTGTCTAGTTCCAGAGAAGAACAGTCAGCATTTCTGTCTGAGGGAATTAGGGAAGGCTGCATAGAGAGAGAATATTTCCGAGAGGAGAGAGACGTGGAGAGAAAAGGCAGAGGAGAATAGCAGGATGTAGTCCAAATGTGTGTCGCCCTCGCACCCCCGCTGAAAACTCGTCCATTGATTTGAGGGCTTCCCAGTATGGCCAGTCCGGCTTGTGTCACTGGCACATTGACACAGCCCCTTTGCTGAGTGGGTCCTGGGCTGCTCCTGCAAAGGCTCTGTGGCAAGAAGAGGGTAGTGACCCTCGCTCCTTACTGTCGCAAAATGCAATAATATCCACTGTCTTCTTTACCTCTTGGCCTTGCTTCTGCAAGGGCAGGCGGGGGGCTCTCACCGCCCTCATTTCACATTTAAGAAACTGAGGTGCAGAAGTGAAACAAACTTTTCTTAGACCCCAAGAGCAAAAGCGACAAACTCAGGCTCTGTGGTCCTGATTCTCTCCCCGCAGCGAGCAAATCATTCAAGGTGGAGATTTGTTAAATCCCTGGAGGATGGAGTTACCACATTTTCTATAAGTGAAGAATGCAGATTTCAAATGCTCGTGTCTCTTTTTATCCCTTAAGAACTTCCATTTCAGCATTTTACCTCTTGTCGAATTTCCCCTGGAATTCCTGCAGATGAGGCACACGCGCCCCGTAATAGGTTGTTTTATGTAAATGTCTTCACTCTTTAGTTCAGGAGAGTAAATCAAAGTTCTGTATCAGCAGTTAAAATACAGCGGGAAAAAGGTGATTGCAGACGCAGCTGAAATGAAAGGCTCGCCTGGCTGTGCTCAGAAAAATAAATACTCGTGCAGCAGAGACGGTGAGTGGGCTGAGAGCCTCCCCTGGAGATCGGCTTGCCTTTGCTTTAAATTACTTCTCAAACCAGCTTGTTCCCAGTGTCCAGGTTAGGAAAGGGCGTGGGAGGGGGCAGAATATCAGTTATAGGTTTCTGGGATTAGATTTTGCGGTTATTCTTGGGGCAGAAAGAACACGACTTTGGAATCACATCTGTTGGAATTTCTGGCCTACTCCTTGCTGATGGTGTCACCCAAAGAAAGAGAGAATTTTTCTGGGCCTCTGTTTTCTCAATTCTAAACGAGGATTAAAGAAAATTGCCACTATAAAGTACCTGGCATGATACCAGTGAAAGTTATGTAGAGTTGCCAGATTGAGCAAATAAAAACCCAGGGCACCCAGTTCAATTGAATTTCAGATAAGTGACAAGTAATGTCTTAATATAGGAGCGGTCCCAGACTCTAAACACTGAGAAATTAGTTGTTGATTATCTGACATTTAAAATTACCTAGGCATCCCGTATTTTATTCAGCATATATATTTTCCTGGTAATAGTTCTGAAAGATTATTTTTCTCAAAATTCTAGACCTTAGGGAGTGAGAGAAAGAGAACCGTGTAACCTTGAAAGTGAAATGGCTTATGACTTATTGCAGGGGAGGAGGGTGTGGCTCCAAGTGAAAGGGAAAGGGGTTGTTTTCCTTGGTGAGCTAAGCAAAAGGAGGGCTTGTTGTGTGGCTCAAAGGAGCAAAAGAAATAGAAACCAAAACAGAAGTCTGTGCATTTGAGAAGTGAGCCTTATCCTCTCTGTAGTGAAGGGAGAGTATTGTTACTCTCAACACCCTTCAGGAAGAAGGTGTTTCAACTCCATGGGTCACCAGGGCAGCGCCTGGCCACCAAGACAATAAGTGCCTTATTAACACAACTATTGCTCGGAGCTTGGGACTGCAGAACTGGAACTAGAAAGGCCAGGCTCACAGAGCCGCCCTGAGTGTGCTGAAGGGATACTTTGTGCCTTGAAAACTTACACCTGAAATGGCTCCTGCCTCAGATGAATCCAAAGATAATAAAACCGTTAGCCTTTCAGACTAACCCCCCCCCACAAGGAGAGGACCCCGGGTTATAAATTGAATCCTAGATCTGCCTTGAGATTGTCTGTGGGAGCAGGAGGTTCTCAGGAAGGCTGTGGACACATTTCCATTTCAGGTAATGATCTGATGGGGAACTAAATTAACAAGAATTCTGTGGCATGTAAACCTTCCAAAACAGAGTTTTACACTTTTTTCAATAGTGAGGAATTGCTCATGCAGGAAGAACCACTTTCTGTTGGCTATGATATTAATAACTCCTTATTAACCTGAGCTACCCACTGGCAGTGTGTTTGTGTGGATTATGGACCGGGAAAGAGGCTCGAGTGAATCACAGTTAGCTTGAACACTTAAGGATCTGGAGAAATCGGGCTAGATTCTGCCTGGCTACTTCTCCTCCGAGCCACAGGTGGTGAGTTACCCTGTGTGTCTAAGCCTCAGTCTCCACATTTGCAAAATGGGCATAATTAAAATGATAGCAGAGGATTGCTTCACATGCATTAAGTTAATGTGTGATGTCAAGCATTTATATGGTGCTGTGTATACATTATAAAATGTGATTCTCACAGCACAACTCCATAAGCGTGAGTAATTCCACTTCACAGACAAGGTGACCAAGGTTCAGTGAAGCAAAATCACTTCCCCACCGTCCAATACTCTCTTCTAAATCAGTGGACATTCTCTCGTGCCTGCATCCTGTAGCGGCCTGTTAGCATTAAAAAAGTCTCTAACCTCTTAACCAGGTTAAAGAAAGCCGTGCGGCCTCCGGTGGACCAAGTCAGCGTCATCTCAGAGACCAGGCCCAAATCTCATGCACTGCACTCCTGGGGGCGTTCCTCAGTCTTCTGCTCCTTGTGTCTTTAGTCATATTTTATATAATTTAAGCAAACCTTATTCAGTTTCTGGCCAACAGATGGGAAGCAGCAAAGTAGAAAAGATAAGGAGGGAGGGGTTAGAGGGAGACAGAAAGCAGAGGTTAGGGAAGAGAGCAAGACCAACCAGCCCAGCCCGGGGAACAGACCACGGGTGGGAGAGCCTGGGCGTGGGCGTGTTTCAGGTCACGGCCCTCTCCAGCAGCAATCCCAGGGCAGTCATTTGCATGACTATCACTCCTTCCCACTCCCCTAAGGCTTCTTGGGACCCCAGCATCCCACCCCATGACCTGGAAAGGCACAGAAACTGTAATGGTCAAATCGAAAGAATTTGGAGTGATGGAGAAGCCTGCACCATTCTCCGGTTCTGCTGTGACAAAGTCAAGTCACAGATAAAAGCAGAAGACAAGGCAGCCCAGGGCCACCAATGGAGGGACCGGCCATGCTGCCCTGGTGGTCCTCATACCGTGGGGGGTTTTGTGTGCTCTGGTTCCAGGTTCCCATTAACGACTTCAGGGTGGTATCTCCTCTGCCCCCATTCCTCCTCGAGAAAGGGTTTGCTGGAGCATCCTTCCCCCCTTCTCTAAGCCCCGTCCGGGTGCTCTCTGGGAACTGATCCTTTCTGGGGTGCCGGCTCCGTCCTCAGCAGTCACGCCGCCCTTCAAGCTCCCCAGGCACTTTGGAGTTCATGTCACAATGACTCTGGGCACCAAGAAATGTCTCCTGACTTAGAACGGAGTGTACTATTTGGCATACTGGACATTGGGGAAATGATTTTGTTCATTGAAGCTGGGCCGTCTTGTTGTGAAATGGAGCTGTACATCTTACAGATGTGGGGAGCACAGCCTGTGACGCCCGTTAGGGAGCCCAGCACAGAGGGAAGCGTCTATACTGTGCTCCTAATATGCACAGTAAGTTTTTCTCGCTGGTGAGCCTGGTTTGGGTTGAAAAGGAGCCTAAGGATGTCACCAGGTATCTGGCTGCTTATTCCCTGCAGTCCCCTCCTCCTCCTACGGCCTCAGGTGGGGAAAGGGCCACAGTGTCCCCAAGCAGCTGATCTCAGAACCCTGAGCAGGAAGACAGCCAGGTGGGAGGACATTCCTTCTTTTAATCAGAGAGGGAAATCTTTCTCAGAAGCCTCCAGGAGATTTTTCCCTTGAGGTCCCATGAGCCAAAAACAAGGTTTCGTGCCCACAGGTAAATACAGTTACAGAGCAGGAACTGAGGCACAAAGACATCTGGAGCAATGAAAGAGGAAAATTAATCGCAGGCGGAAACTCCCAACCGATCCTTCTTGCCTTTGAGCAACCATTACACTACGCCTGTGTTTTGCGACTGGTGATTGATCCTGCCCAGGTTTATGACTTTTACTGCTGTGTTCAGCCAAAATGCAAATCTGGTATCTTCCTGGTCTCCCTCTGTTTTTTCCCTCCCCAGCTCTGCAACTTTTCAAACTGTTTGCAATCTGCAGTATTTCTCTAATCTCTCCCACTGACCAGAGTGTTCTTTGTAAAACACACACACAGTCAGGTCCCTGCCCTGCCCTGGTGCAGAACGTACCTGGAGTCCCGTTGTTTATGGCATTAGTGCTCGTGAGCAAGGCTTGAAGCCGAGAAAACATCAAGTCTCAGCTAGGTGGCTTCACTGCGGTGTCACCCTGGGCAGCTGAACAATCTGTCTCAACCTCAAATATTCTCTCATGATTTTTAATTATGTATTTTTCATATATTTCATTTATTTAACATGTAATCTGTTGCAATCGATTAAATTGTAGAAGGAAAGGACTTCTTCCAGCTCCCCCAAATCTGTATTCAGCCTGAGCCACTCCCCAGCAGACAGTTAGCAGCCCAGAAATAACTGCTGAATGAAAAACCGTGGGCCCTAATACCCTCCGATTCATAAAGTCACCAAGATTCAATATGATAATGCATTTCATTAACTTGCAGTGTTTATCTTCTTCTTTTACTATTGTTATTTATGATAAAATTAGTGCTGAAATGCAGGTCCCTCAGGGTAGCACCCCATTCTAATTTCTGAGGCGCAGGCCCTGCCACTCTCCGTCCTATACGTACGACCTCCTGGTCCGAAGGCAGCCCTGCCCACTGTTGCTGGATGAACCGGGAATGTAGACGTCCTCAGCCTTTGCCCATGCTGTTCCCTCCGCCTGGACCCTTCCAGCCTCTCCCTTTCTCTGGGGCTCATTTCATGTGTTGTTCTGCGGGCCATCTGGATGCTGGCCCGACCGTCTCACATCGGGCACTGGTCACAGGCTGGTCATGGGACTCTCTCTCTTTCGGGCACTTGGTAGCACTGGGTTCCCCTCCCGGGTGAAGTTCCATGTGGCCCTGTGAAGGCAGGGGGGGCCGCGTGCTCACAAGGCCTGAACTTTCTGAGCCAGCCCTTTCTTTGTGCCCCTTCTCCCCACCCCCAGCCTGGGACCTGCGGGACTCCAGACAGCAGCTGCTCTGTCTTTCTGGATCTCTGCAAGACCTGAGTGAGCAGGGTCCTGCCACTAAGCCTTGTGGGATAAACCACTGATGCAAGGAACCTCAGTGATGCAAGGAACAATCACTGATGCAAGGGCATCACGGGCTGTGCTCCCCACATCTCTAAGATGTACAGCTCCATTTCACAACAAGGCAGCCCAGTTTCAATGAACAAGGGGTGAGAGGTTTACCCAAACCTGACCTAGCGAGTCCTAAGTAAGGCTCCACCTCGCCGGGCCTCCCAGAGCTGTCCTTACCATGCAGGGGACATTGTTATAATCACATGTGTCCCCCAGGACACAGCTCCTGGAGCGCAGGCAAACCCCTTCTTATCCATCGTGCTTGGTCCAGGTATGAGCACTCGTCACTACCCACAATGTGGATTTGTATGTAGGGAACAGATGGAGGGAGGGACCTTCACTCCTGCTGATTGTGAAGCAAAAGTCTGAGGGGAAGCTGGTCTTTAGATCAGATTTCCTGAGTGGAGATTCGCAGCTGTCCCGTGGCACCTCATGAAGGATACGAGAACCCAAGAAGATGTTCCCTGGGTAAGGCCAGTGTCACCCATGTCCCGCCCTTTCCTGATCTCTGGTTAGAGCCCAGGTGACATCATCCTCGCTTTGCAGGTGCCTGATCTGGGGACATCCTTACACTTCCAGGCTTAGAAGTGGAGTCTGCTCCACCTACTCTGGCCTCTAGCCACGTTTCTTTGGCCACAAAAATTCCACCAAAAGCAGAAGAAAGGAGCCAGGTTGTCATCAGAGCCATTTGGTGGTATTCTGGGTCCAGACCCTGCTGACCTAAGGAAACCTGGAGTTTAAGATTGTCAACACCTGCTACTTTTCTTACTAGAATAATCGTTAAGGTTGTCCACTAAAGCCAGCACCAAGGCTGATTGCCCTGTAGTAGGAGACCTTTGCCAACCCCAGACTGGGCTGTGCTTTCCCTCTGCACCTGTCTCCACGGAGACGCCAGCACACAGCGTTCTGCACTTTCACCCAAGGAGGCTTTCTTCTCGTCAATTTTTAGAACGTTGCAGTTTCTTCTGCTACTCGTGACATTTAAGCAGACACGACTAGTTGTGACAAAACCTAAATTAGTACTAATGTTCTTCCATTTTCCTCTTCGAGCTAATATCATCAAGCTATTATTTACAGGGTGGCTACCACTGAGCAACTATCTACTGGGAGCCTACCGCCTGTCCAGTGGGCTAGGAGAGATTTTCTATATATTTTATTTAATTCTTGCGGCCATGAAAAGCGTAGGCAACGTTCCCTTTCTTCAAATGGAGAAAGGAGGCCCAGAGAGAAAAATAGGTTTTCCAAGGGCACCTAACTAACCCAGAGTTCGAAACCAGGGTGATTTAGATCCAATAGCTTTGGTCTTCCCACACCACTCCACTGGTGTCTCTGTCTTATTATTTACATACCTTAGCCTGGACTTCAGTTCCTTTGTTTTTGTGTGCACCCAGGTGTGTTCTCCACGAACCACATCCCCAATTTCTTGCTCCCATCCTCCTTGAAGTGGCGGGATCATGTCTGGTTCATGGTCCGCCTCATCTCACTGGACTGGCGGTGCTTCTGCTACGCACCTTCCCTGTGTCCAGGGTGCTCTCGGGACACGTCCCCTTCCTCTTCCTTCTTCCTACAGCCCTGGTGACTGGGTCTTAAGAAAATGGCATACCCGCTGGGCAGTGTCTGATTTTGCTAATTTTATATTGTGGAAGTGAGAAAGGAGAATGGTGATTGTAGGAAAAAGTCACTTCTTAATAGTAGTTACGCATAATATTAAAAGTCCATCTGCCTACAAATCTAAGCATTAGAAGAAAAGGGACAGGAGGTCCCCCAGACACCTCAGCACAATCTCCACAGCCTCCTTTCACTGAAACCGCCATTCTTTGGCCAAACCTACTTACGTTCTGCGGCATGTGGGAAACCGATGACTGTGCTGGTTAGTTTTGGTAACCATGTGGAATGCCAAGGCAGGCGGAAGGTCAGAGCAGCTCGGTGGGAAAAGCAACGTGACTCATTGCCCCAGGCAACCTCAGCTAGTTCCATGTTCAGACACTGCTGAGAACCATCCTCAGGGAAGCATCCTAGGGACTAGAAAGCTGCAGGGCCTCCAAGAGGCAAAGAGGCATGTGCCAGCTTCCTTCCCCACACTGATGGCCTTGTAGGAGGTGTCTTAGTAGCTGGAGGTCTTGAAAACTTAACGCACTATTGGAGCAATCACACAGACACACACAGGCATGTGCACACATGGGCACACAGGTCTACACACACAGGCACACATATACACACACACACAGGCACACAGACACACACATACACAGACACACAGGCACACTTATACACAGACACACATATACACAGACACACATACACAGGCACACATATACACAGGCACACTTATACACAGGCACACATATACACAGGCACACATGCTCATACACACACAGGCACACACACATGCACGCACATGCACACACTCACGCACACACAGGCACACAGGCACACTTATACACAGGCACACTTATACACAGGCACACATATACACAGACACACACACACACAGACACACATAGACACAGACACATATACACAGACACACACAGACACACATACACACAGGCACACACACACACAGGCACACACACACAGACACACATAGACACAGACACACACACAGACACACATACACACAGGCACACACACACAGGCACACACACAGGCACACATAGACACACACACAAGCACACACACAGGCAAGCATGCATACATCTTATGGAGCAATTTCCTCTTGGAAGGAGCTGAAATCAAGACTTTATGAGTGAACCCTACTAAAGTCCTGTCAAATCCAGGGGATGCTGAAGGAAGCACCAACAGAAAACAGCCTCCCCACCTGGGGTCATCCCTCCCTGAATACACCGACCTCAGCTCAGCAGGGTCAGGCATGGCTAACCTGGATGGGAGACTGCTGGGGATCCGTTGCTGTGGGTGTTAAGAAAGAAAAAGGAGCAAAAAAGCCTTTCTCATGCAGCCTCCTACTTGCCCCCCATTTGTTTTCTAAGAGTTAAAAAAAGAGATAGAGTTACTAAGAAATAACTCCTGTCTCTTTGATTTTGAAACGCAACACAAACCATTTCCAGATACAGCTTTCTTAGAGGTCTACTTAACTCATAACACATATTAGTAAGGCCAACTTGGGCCAGCACAGTGGCTCACACCTGTAATCTTGGCTCTCTGGGAGGCACAGCCAGGTGGATGCTTGAGCTCAGGAATTCGAGTCCAGCCTGACCAAGAGTAAGACTCCTGTCTCTAAAAAATAGCCAAGCATTGTGGGGGGTGGGCACCTGTAGCCCTAGCTATTTGGGAGGCTGAGGCAAGAGGATCACTTAAGCCCAAGAGTTGAGGTTACTGTGAGCTATGATGCCTTGGCACTCTACTGAGGGTGACAAAGTGACATTTGTCTCACAATAAATAAGGCCCACATGGTTTCTCATGTGCAGCCTGCATACCCAGTGTCACATTATCTACCAGTCTCTCTGCCCAGATCATGGGAAGCCTGGCCTCTGTCCTCTCCCAGCCCTAACTCTAACATGATCACAACTGAGTTTTTGCCTACCCTGTCCATTGTCACCTCTCGTCACCTTACACCCAGCACAGTCACCCATTGTTTAAGGGAAGGGACAGGATGGATGGCAACTTTGTCTCCAGTTTGCAAGTGCTGGATATACCGCTTGTCTGTTCACCTCTGGCTCTGAATTGTGTGTTCTCTGGGGAAGCTGATAATTTGCTTCCTCCACATACGGATGCTCTTCAAAGGCTGTGTCTTCGTGTCCTTAGGGAAAGGTGTGGTGTCATCCACACCCAAACGGGGAAGCTAGACCCCTGTGACAGCTCCCAGCCATCCTCTGTTGTCCTAAACAATCCCTCTCACTCCCAAAGTTACACACGTCACTTAAGCAGTACAAACCTTCGAGTGAAATGCCTCCATGCAGCCTAGAAAGGGTCTTATACTGCCCCTTTAGAATGGGAATAAGAGAACTTGCAGAAAGAAAGCGAGCCAGCTCCCTGGCCTCGTCCTAGAATGGCACTAATCTTGTTCAGAAGGTCCTCACCCTCATGACTTGATTGCCTTCCAAAGGCCTCATGTTTAATAGCATCATGTGAATTTGGGGGCAAACACAGTCAGTCCATCACAGTACAATCTTTTTTCCCTCTATAGATTGTTCCCTGGTCCAGCTGATCCACCTCTTGGTCAGGTCTCAGGTTCAGTTAATATTCACTGAATAAGTGCTAAATACAACCAGGACGGAATCATGGCAGCAAAGGCAGGCCGAGAGACTCTGCCCAAGGAAACAGTTGCTGTTCCTCTGAAGATTGTATTATTCTCCCTCTACTTCCCTCACCAAGAAGATCTCAGCAGCTTAGAGATTGATATATGTCACTATCTTTAACCTCTGAAAGATTAGGCTGGTTCTGACACAGGTGAAACCCTTTGTGTTCAACTTTTAACAGTAACCGCTTGAGTTGGAATTTTGCATAACAGTGTCATGCCGTGACAGACAAATATGTTTCTTAATTCTGCAAAACCTTCATGTTTCACATGGATATTAAAAGATCTTAGAATTTATGATCCAATCGTTTCCCTTTGTAAATGAGGCTTAGAGTGTTTCTGTGACTTGTTCAAGGTCACACAGAGGTCAGAACTGGCCGCCCCCAGCTTGGCACCTGTCTCCCAGCTTGGCACCTGTTCCACCTAGTGCCTTGACTCTTTCAAGCAAAGGAAATTTTGGGGAGGTACATTTGAGGTGCCTGAAAATATCTGTGCTAGCCGTGTTGATTACTGAACAGGGCCTTCGACACTTACGAGGGTGGAAGACAGAAACTGGACAGGGACACAGTGACATTTGGTGAGGGCTTTCTGTGTGCCAAGCCCGGCCTTGAGCACTTCCCTCATACAGCCAAACCTCCTTCAATCCTCCTGACAATCCTATGAGGTCAGTACTGTCTCCATGCCCACATTTCAGATGGGAAAATGAGGCACACAGCAGTCACCTGGGCTAGCTCTGGAGGTAAAGCCAGCCCCCCCCCCACTCTGAGCTCCTTCAATTCGTCTGGATAATTCCGGAATTTCTCCCAGAATGCCAGTTTGTTTCACAGAATAACAGGTAACATTTTAAAAGTATAAATTGCGAATCATTTCACATCAACATTCAGAAAGAGTAAATGACCAACAGTAAATGTTCCTGTCTTGTTTAACTAAACAGGCAGCACTGATTTTAATGTAAAGACAAGCGAAATTCTCGACATAACAAGAGGTCACAGAGAGGGTGTAGGATGGGGGTGCTCCTCTGCGTTGGTTACACAGCACTTAAATATCTCAGGATCAGTGGGATAGGGAAACAGGCACCACTGTTTACAGCGCATTCGTGATGGGCGAGTCTAGAGCTTGGATCCGAGGCAAATGAGGAACTGACTCATTCTGCAGAACCCAAAGTGTCAGAATGAAAGAGGAATCAACTTGAACAGTAGATACCTGAGTCTTTCAGGTAAAGGACAAGGGGAGATCACAGTGGCGTGTGTATCAAGGCAGAGAAAGAACCGTGTGCTACCCCTCCATTCTATATTGGCCCATGGACAGCAACAGTTCTGCTCAGAAACAGGACAGAGACGTGGCCGGTATCAAACCAAACCTGCCACGGCTCTGTGCTGCCCTGGTTTCTGTGCCCGTGTCCCAGAGCTCATGCAGGCAGGATGTGCGGAGTCCTGGCCCCAAGCCCGCTGCGTCTCACGGTGCCTGGCAATGCAGTTATTTGTTTTTGCATGGTCGTGATAAATCAAGAACATGTATATCCAAAAAGAAAGATAAAAACAAGCTCCTAGGCCAAACCCAAGCAGAAGTTTCCAAGATTTTCCACTGACTTTGCCCAAGGCCAAACCAGTACTTGGTGAACAGCCTTGCTGGGAGTCAAGCTTGGGGCCTTCTGCTGTGTCCTGTTGCCAGGGCTATTTTTCATCTATGCTGGCTCTAAATTCCTAGGCCGGGCACTGAGGCCTCCAGAGTCAGGGACCTGCAGGTTTCTCATCTCCCTCTGCACCCTCATCACCTACACCCCCATAGAAAACCCCAGCATGGACTGAGGACTCCCTTCCACCCCAACCTGCTGCAAACTGCCCAGAAAAAACGTCCCGGGGGACTTTCTGATGCCCGGCACTGCCCTTCCCTTGGACCCCGCCTGGCCCTCCCGTTCCTCTGGGCCCTGGAGTCGCTGTGGCCAACCTGGGAAGAGGCTGAAGGCTGACCATTAGCCCTTCCATGGGCGTCTTCTGCTCCTCGAGGACGGGGACCCACAGCATACAATCTCAGAAACATCAGATGTGCCTTGTCAAAGTTCAAATGCTCAGCTACGGCGCAGCCCCAACCTTGGCCCTCATCTCTGCGGAGTTGACACCCAATGTAGTCATTTGTTCCTTCCTTCACCTTACTTGGGGCCGACTTTTTACACAAATATCTTTAGCCAACTCCTGGAAATCTGAAGATCAGACCATCCTGGTCCCCGGTCTCTGATCGTATCTGCAGAGTTGACAGCAACAGACTTGTGTGACTGCGAGCCGTGGTCCCCAACTGCTGGTGCTTGGTCAATGTCACTGTTCTGCATCCAGACTCACCAGAATGCGAATCCTGGAAATCCTTAAACGGGAGCAGGTCTGGGCAAACTCCTGTGGTCGCTATGTTTTCTAAGGTCTGTGCATGAGTCAGTTTGGGCAGCTACAACCAAATACCGTGGACACTCACTTCTCGCAGCTCCAGAGGCGGTAAGTCCGAGATGAAGGTGTCGGCAGAGCGGCTCCTGAGGAGGCCGCTCCAGCTGGTAGCAGGCTGCCTTCCAGCCATGTCCTTATACCCGGAAGAGGGAGAGAGCGCAGGCACATGGCACGTCCTGGTTTTGCTTACCCTTCTTACAGGGTCACCGACCAGATCAGGTTAGGGCCCCACACTATTGACCTCATCTAAACGAAATTACCTTCCAAAGCCCCCACCTCCAAAACCCATCACTTTAGGGGTTAGGGCCTCCACATAGGAATCCTGGGAAGATACATTCAGTCCATAACAGACTGGCTCAAGAAATGAGACCAAGCTTCTCTGCACCTCTGCCCGTCCAGAAAAGGAATTTATTTTGATTTGCACAGATTTGTTTTCAGCCACGAGCTCTTCTACTTGGCCCAACACACAATGTGGGATCCTGTGGATGAGACTCAGGCGACCGCCCAGGCGCACTTGACCTTGGGGTACACCTATCTTGGTTTTCTTTTCTGAAAAATGATAAAATGTAACGAGATGATGGCACATCTGATGCCTCCTGGCCATTTCTGGGGAAACCCAGGGGACCCGTGGGTGCTCACCATCTGTGGCCTGATGGGTGACTGTCCGCCCAGGCCGGAAGGCTCCTGCAGCAGCTGAGTCACGCCTGGAGCAGGGGCCAAAGCCACGCACTGCTGACTGGGCCACGGCAGCCCGGCTCCTTCCTCCCGGCAGCCACAGCTCCCTTTTCCACTCAGCTGCCTTGAGCAGCAAGAGAAGCCGTCCGCCTCCTGTCACAGCCCTCTGCACTGCCTGAGCTGGCCGTTCCTGCATCTAGTGAAGGATTTATTTAGATCACTGCTGCCTTCTGTGCACAGTGTCACAGATCAGAGACCGTGAGGAGGACCCTCCCCTCTGCCTGCACGGCGGCCTTCCCGCACACACCGGCGCTGGTGAAGCACCTGCTGGGTGCCTTCCACGGAGAGCCAGACGTTTCTGTGTGACCCTGTCCTTCCTTCTGTGAGCCGCTGTCTGGCTGAGTCACTGCAGTACTTTGCATCTTGAACAATTGCATTTGACTAATTACTGTCCTGAAACCCCGTTTATATCACGCAGCATTTTTTTTTAGGGACAAATATAGCTGCCATGATTTGAGGGCTTGCTGCAGGCCAGGCAGCCTGACAATATTCTAAGCACCTCACATGTGCCGTTTCATTTGTCCTCACAATAAACACAGAGAGTCAGCGCAGTCCTTCTCTAGCCCGAAGTTTCGGGGCTGTCTTGTTGATTTGGGGTTACAGAGCCAACGTGTGAG
Organism: Perodicticus potto; assembly: GCA_963574655.1. Lineage (NCBI taxonomy): Eukaryota > Metazoa > Chordata > Mammalia > Primates > Lorisidae > Perodicticus > Perodicticus potto. Next base: position 41,818 of record CAUYRH010175763.1, on the reverse strand, counting down.
GCTGGGGTCGTGGCTCTGACTCCTGTTATTTTTGTATCTGCCCTCGCCCTCCTCCCACAAAGCAGCCTCTGCAGACTGACCCTTCTCGGCTCTGTTGACCGCACTTGTTTTTAGTCCTGGAGTTAAACTAGACTAACCCAACAGCCTTAGGAAACCAACAGAACCAAGGACATTACCCGCCCCTGCCTGGGCCGAGATGGCCAGTATCTGACTGGGCAGCACCAACTGCCAGGACCTGTCAGTTCCCAAGACTGTGGTGAGCAGACCGGCTCCCTCAGGAGCTTTCTGGGAATGCAGTGCCTCAGGCCTCCTAGGCCTCCTGCCCTAAGGCTGCACCTGTAACTAGATCTCCTGGTGACCCCAGGGCATGCTCCTATTTGGGAAGCACCTGTCTCCTGATTTTAACCTGCAGCTAGAAACCTGGGGAGGGAAGTCGCCTCCCATCTGCATTTCCTGTCCAGATCCTGAGGCCCTAGGATTTTTTTATTGCTGGGGATTCATCGAAGGTACAAAGAACCAGGTTACATTGATTGGTTGTGTCAGATAAAGACCCTCCCATAATAGTGTTCTGACCCTAGAAGGTGTACCACCCCTGTGACCCCCCCACCCCCTCCCTCCTTCCCATTCTCTGCTATCCTCATCACACACCCCACACTGTGTGCTAGGTCATTAATTGTCCTCCTATCAGAATTGAGTGCACAGGATTCTTGTTTCTCCATTCTTGTGATGCTTTGCTAAGAATAATGTGTTCCACTTCCATCCGGGTTAATATAAACTTAGCCCGGGGAATGATGTGTAGGGCAACTTCAGACCACCTTATGGGACAGGTGACTGTATCACCCTCACTGTGTCACGGAGCACTCAGAAGCTCAGAAATGACACTGCGATTGAAATTCCTGCTCCTGGTACTGCACCAGGCTGCCGTCTGTGGTCCACCAAGGTGCCTCCTTCCTTCAGTCCTAAGAGTTAAGTTCATTAACCTTTTGTAAATATGGAAATTCTAAGCTTTACCCAGGATTCAGGGGAATGTAGAAGGCTGGAGGGGGGAATGTTCAGAGCCCTCCTCTTTTTCAAGGGAAAATGGGGCTAATTACACCCTCCCCAGACAGTAGATGTGGTCCAAGGAAACTGCTAATGTTGTCTGGACTTGGACTTTTCTACCCCGAACTCTTCCCACAGCATCCCAGCTCACAGCCGTGGCCATAAGTAAATCCAAACAAAAGTGAATGTCGACATTTGTTGAAGAATTACATGTATAGGCAGTTTCAAGAAAATAAATATTTATGCAGGTCTTAAAATATCACTGTCCTTTCACAGACTGACAGGCATAAACTAAACCTGTTTCCCGTGTCTCGGTTTCCAAGGATGGAAATGCAGCCCGGCAGGTGCTTCTGGGCTGTGGTGGGAAGATGAGAGTGAAGACGTTTAGGGGCTTCTAATGATACCCAAATAATCTTACGCTTCTGATTGCCCGAAAGTTTGGGTGGATTAAGAACAATGGGCACTTTTGTTGTTCAAATTTCCCTTCTCAGATCGGATTTCAGAACATGCCAGAAAGTTAAAGTGCTGGACTCCATGGGATGCTTGGAAAAAAGCAGATTTTACATAACAGTGTGATAGCTCTCAGCCTTCCCACTATCCTATCACGTGTTTGAGTAAGTTCCTCCTCTGCCTGGCGGAGCACTCAGAAGGCTGGCGGGGCACGCCAGGGCTTCAGGGATGGGCCTTGGACTTGAAGTCTTGATAATTCCTGGTTCTGTAACCTTGAAGAGGTCATTTCACATTAACAGTATGTTTCCACACCTCTGGGACAAGGGCAGCCGTTAACATTTGTTAAATGCCTACGGTATGCCAGAGACCTTGCATTTGGCAAGGACATCCTTACTTAATCATAATGGCACCCTTATGAAGCTGGTTTAAGCTCATTTTTACAGAGCAGCATGCTGAGCCCCTGAGAGGTGGAGAAATTTCCCTGGGGCCAGTTACTGGATCTCTCTGACTGCAAAACCTTCCCCACTCATCCACTGCTGTTCACCACCTTTTCATTGCTTCAAAGGTATAAAATTAAATGAGAACCACCACCTCTCTGTATCATAACAGGTATTAAGAGATAATTACACCCAAGTGCTTTCTGCCTGGCCCACAGTGGGTGCTCAGGAGGCACCTCTTCCTCTCCAACTGCACGCTGAATGCATGAACCAGCTGTGGTCCAGTGTTTTACTTATCCCCGTTGCCCTAGAAGAGATTCTTGCCTCTGACAGGGCTGTCAGCATCTCTCGTTGAGGGTTGGGTAAGTGCCCTACCAACAGCATAATAACATCACTGTGTCTGATGCAACAAGTTTATCTTTGGTGAAATATTCTGGTTATTTCATTTCATCCATGAATGCATTCTAGCGGTAGGACCAAGACAAGATATTATGATAAATTACATTTGAAATCTAGGTCATGATGCGAATTACATAATAAGAAGACTTAAGGAGAAAATTAAAATATTTTTGAAGGATTATTTCATACCTTCCCCTCCTTTCTTTAATTAAAATATGTTCTAGACTTCCGGGTAATCTTTTCCAGTCACCCTGAGAAATGTTTCTGCATGACTCCCCAGAGTCAGATTCACCACCTGAAAGTTTCTCTTTTTCCTAAGTTAAAAATCCTTCTCCCAGGAACTTCCAGCCATTTATCCCTCTGAGCACTGCCTCGGACAAGTTCGTTCACAGACTGGGTCTCTGACACCTGCTATGTTCCAGAAATCACACCGCGCCCTGTGAATGCAGCAGAGAAAGACGGGGCACTCCCACGAGGCTCTGAAATCCACCCTGCTGGGAGGACAGGCAGCTGCAAACAAGCAAACACAACTTGGGCAGCATATGAGGATGTTAAAAAGGGGATGGTGGAGAGAGAGAGGGTGGGCTCACCTTGCAGGGCAAGCTGGCAATTGAAATAAAATCAGACTGATGAGGAAGAGTCAGGCTCAGAACCTGCAGCTCGAAGCTGGGTGAGCTCAGTGGGTGCAGAGGCACAGAAGGCGAGGGAGGCTGCAACTTGGCCCACAAGCAGACGGAGCAGGAGAGGCCATTTCTAAGGGCCTCCCTCAGCCTGGAAAGGAGTTTAGAGCTAATTTCAAGGGGAGGGTAGCCTCCATCTGGGAAATGCTGTGGACCCTATGAGGTTTCTCGTGCCTGGCACACGTCTCACGCCTTCAAGGTGAGGCTCAAGGAAGCCTCGTGTCGGTGACGGGAATGGCTCTCGCCTGTGCATTCTTGAGACCCAGAGCTTGGTGTTAGCACTGCAGCCTCCCCAACAAAGCGAGCTCCACAGTGAGGTGGCCGTGTCTCCTTTGGACCTATTAACTAATCTACAAAAGGAAGGAGGGGATTTGTTTTGCCCTAGCCAGTCTGTCCTTAACAAAAAATGTTATCCCTCATGAAAGAATTGGTACCAGGCAGGGATGTTCAGGGGGACCAAAGGATCAAAACAGGGGGTTCAGGATGTGTGTGGACATTGCCAAGGAATGAAAGGGACAGAACAGTCCCTGGCATTGTCCGTTCAGACTGACCCGGAATCCTTTCTAGACAAATGATTTCATTTCTCTGAGTCCCCCTTTTTAATAATAATCTGAGTTCTCTTGCGGATGTGCAGTGAGGATTGCAGGGCGCCCTGTGTGGAGGGGCCTTCTCCGCAGCACGGCTGCATGCAGACAGAGCTGTGAGCATCGCCTGCCCAGTGACGTGGCCTGGGGTCCAGGCACTGGGTGGAGCGTGCTCTGTCCCTGCACACAGTAGCTAAGCGCTCCAAACTTTCAAAAGCTTTTATTTGTTTGGTTTTATCTGGCTCATTTCTTGGGAAAGAATAAGGCATTTGTCTTGGTGCTGCCTGCAAGTTCCAACTTGCCTCCCTGGTCCTTCTCCTGTTCAGGAAGCTCCTCATCCGTGAGTGGGTAGGAAATGTTGTTATTAAGAAAGTGAGCGGTTCTTCACCTGATGACTGTTCAGACTAGGGATTGCCACTGCCCTCGGTGCTCACCGTGCTGCCCAGCTCAGCCTCCACCGGCCGCACGCAGTCTTGCTGTGCATTGTAAGGCCGGGTGCACCCACTGGATTCTGAAGACTTTGTGAGACGCCGCAAACCCTCTCATTAATTGTGCATAGCAATTTCATGTTGGACTGACTTAGGATGTATTGGGGTATGCAATGTATATTATTTTCCAAATGTCGCTCCTAGAACATTTTAAAGGGCATGTGTGGCTCATGTGTTCCCTCTGCACAACTTGACCCACGTTATCTCGTGCCAGTCTCACGGTAGCCACTTGAGACGGGCAGAATTATGACCGTTTTACAGGTGAGGAAACTGACCTTGAGAAAGGCTGAGTCACTTTGACTGCGGTCAAAAGGAGAGGCAGGCTTCCTGATTCCGAAGCCCAGTGCTTCCTTTGGCCTCCTCCTGAGGAGGGCAAATGCCCAAGCTGGACCCCGCCTGGGTGTCAGCTGGTTCTGGGGTTGGTTGCAGAGTTCCCCCTACTTCGGTAGATTATCTTGGGTGTCTCTTCTTTGGACTCCCCCAAACAGTGTCGTCTTGTATGTTAGAACCTCCTACTTACTGGCTATTGTTCACAATAACAGCAGCTAACCTGCAGATCTGGAACCCAGGAGCTGAAAGTTAGAGGTGCGGGGCGTCTGTGTGACTTTGGGGTGTGGAGGTGGGGACTAAATGACTCTCTTCTGAGCTGATGTGTGTAGGGCCGCTGTCAAGATCACGGCGGCCTAGAGGACTGGCTTACAGGTTCACCTGAGCCTGGGGATCCTTTCCTTTCTGAGAGTGTTACTAAAAGACCCAGGAATCCTGTCTGGGCCAGTGGGAAGTGCAAATTATCAAACCGTACAAGAGGAAGCTGGTCTTGCTTGTGAAGGGGTAGGGGAAAAAATGAAAAAGACGAATTCAGCCTCCATTGCCCAGTGTATGTGTTGATACAATATATGTTATGTGTGTTTATGTGTATAAATGTCTGCATAAGAACACACGTACATACAGCCCTTATCCATGTACACACGCAGAGCCTTCTACACAGACACGTGTATACTTGTGTGCTCTCTCCATAGGCTATACATAGCACGTGTGTATGAACATGCCATATGTGTGTATAAGACTGTAGCTATTTTTTTCCATATACATCAAATATTTTTGGAATGAAAAAAAGTCTAGACATAAGTAAATACATTTTTGGAAAGTATTAAAGTACAAACAAGGAGCTTTTAAACTACTAGCTGCCCCCCCCCTTTTTTTTTATCGTAAAGGACAAACTATATTTACTTTCTTCCCTGCTGTCAACCAGTAATTCCCCTTTAGGAAAAAATCTCAGCTGCCCAGGGTGCTAACCAGGACAGCTCATGCCGGAGTGGAAGGGGCGCTATGGTCAGACAATGTCAACGTCCCGTCTGGCCCCTGGCTGGATCGCTTGGTGTTGACAACGTGGGCCGATTGCTGTGTCTGTGGGCCGGTCTCTGTGTCTGGAGATGGGATGTCCTGGCGCTACAGAGTATCCACCCATGCTCCTCCACCTTACCTGAGCAGTTGAGAAGGAAATGAAATTTGACTAAGACACAGTGAAACTCTCAGTTGACTGAAGCAAATGGTCCACTAAATTGAGCTCATCTAACCAGAAGGACCAACCTGAAACCATGTCTTCCCCTGCCATCCAGCCTAAGCATTTGTTTGTTCCTAAGACTTTCCACACAGCCTCCAAGTCCCTTCTCCCGCATACCGTGGTTCCCGCGAGACTTGTATTCGTTTAATTGCTTACTCTTTAATATATGATTTTCAACACAGATTACACAATCTCAGGGGCAAATCAGCTGGTTGATCATACAATTGCAAGTCTGGGAATTCATTCTTCATTTATTCATTCTGGAAAAGTTTTTAACTAATGAAGTAAATGATAAAATTGCTATAAAGATGACAATGGGTCCTTTTCATGGAGAACATTTTTCCTGGATTTTTAAATCCCACCGTCTCCAGGCCAGACTGTTCTTTAACCTTTTCTCTAATGTGTTCAAACAGGGGGTGACTTAAATGAGAGCTTTTAACCTCCTCTTTGGGGAGATTGTCAAACACAGGCTACTATTGTGTATAAGCTCTTTAAAAACAGGAACCCTTGACTAGCCCATGTTTTGGACTTGGCAGGGTGTAGGAAGGGAGTCTCTGTGACCTCAAGGGACTTTCCAACCTGAATAGGATAAACCTGAGATAGGTAAAGAGGTGAAATTTGATAGTAGGGAAGTGGTTTGTGGGGGAAAAAGAGCCCTACATTGAGAATTTTGGATCTGGGCTGTGAATTTGGAATAGATTATATATTTGTGTGCTTAGACAAGACTGTCACCCGTGAAGTGGTGGCAATGCCCTTCCCGCCGTGTAGGACTGAGGTGACCATCAACAGAGCTGACTCTTTCTAGGCATTTCACCTGTTATTCCTCTAGGCCGGTGTTTTTCAACCTTGTTTATCTCACAGCGCACTTGAACCTATAGTTAACAGCACACTTACATTATGCTAATCAAGAAAAAGAGGAAGAAAAAGAATATATTTACTATGCTTTGAACTTCTTTCAAAAATTAGTTAATTAATGATCCATAAACTTTTTGAGGCACACCTAAGATTCTCTCATGGCATACCAATGTACTATGGAAATCACTGTGCTGGGCCCACTGCAAACACTTCTTCCATCTCCAGTTGTTTTAGGCAACATTACAGTCCCTAAGTTACAGGTGTAACACACATCACCTTGACATCTGTAGTCAGGTTGCACCCATGAACCTTCCCAAACTTGGGCTGCAATGCAAACTATACCAAAACTCACGGGCTGGGAGGGCTGAGCTGCACAGAGCGGGCTCATGGGGCAGCCTGCTGTACCGACCTCTCATCCTCCCCCTCATCCTCCCCCCTGACCAGGGTGCTTTCTTCCCCTGGCAGGGCGTGGTAGAAAAACACAAGACATCTGAGGCCAGGCTGGGGACCTGCCTTTCCTCATTTCTAACCACATGACCTTGGCCAAGCCCAGACCCAGTTGCTGGGAAGCACACACCACACGGGGAAGCATGGTCAAGGGCAGACGCAGGGGAAAGAGCTGAGATGGAACAGTGAACCTACCATACTAATTGACCTGCTTTACGTAGTATTAGAGGAAGAGCCCTCGGGGGTAGCAGGATGCAGAGACAAAGGCAGCCTCTGTGTCACCTGCCCCTCTGACAGGGGCCGGCAAGTCACAGGAGTCTCAGTAGTGTTTGCTAAGGTGTGAAAGACCCTCCCACCATCCCCTCTACAGCAGGAGTTGGCAAACTCATTGGTCAGCCAAGCCTGGCCTGACTTTTGTGCAGCCAACGAGCTAAACATACAAATGATTCCAAAAATAAACAAGTACAGCAATAAAGAATAATATTTAATGAGATAGGAAATTCAAATTTTGGTGTTTACAAGTAAGTTTCCTCGGAACACGACCACACCCCTTTCTTTGTGTGTGTCGCCGGTGGCCACGTTAGATCTGTGCCAGCAGCGTAGCAGTGGGGTTGCCATAGAGACAGTTTTGTTCCCCCAAAGCCCAGAATACTTACTTTCTGGGCCTGTGCAGAGAACGTGCCACCGGTGCTTTAGCGCTTGAGTAAAGCAGCTAAGAGTCCCAGGGAGGTGAACGTAGCGTCCACCGCGGAGCGGCCGCTGTTGTCAATCTGATCACCCGTGTGTTTACTTCGGCCTAACCTGTGCCCTCTTTGTTCCCCAGTAACCGGCAGCCTGCGGCACCCATGCGCCACTGACCGGAGGCGTCCCCGCTGCAGCTTCATGACCCAGCGGCGCGCGGCCCAGTGAAACCACCGTGGTGTCCGGCATGGCCGCGCTGCTCCTGGGCGCGGTGCTGCTGGTGGCCCAGCCCCAGCTGGCGCCTTCCCGCCCCGGGGCCGAGCCGGGCCAGCCCGAGCTCGCGGGGAAAGCGGGGACCCTCCAGGATGACGGCCGGAGCGTCGGGGCCGGCAACGGCTCGGTGCAGCAGCTGCCGCAGACCATCATTATCGGGGTGCGCAAGGGCGGCACGCGCGCGCTGCTGGAGATGCTCAGCCTGCACCCCGGCGTGGCGGCCGCCGAGAACGAGGTGCACTTCTTCGACTGGGAGGAACACTACAGCCAGGGCCTGGGCTGGTACCTGAGCCAGATGCCGTTCTCGTCCCCGCGCCAGCTCACGGTGGAGAAGACCCCCGCGTACTTCACGTCGCCCAAAGTGCCTGAGCGGGTGCACAGCATGAACCCGGCCGTCCGCCTGCTGCTCATCCTGCGGGACCCGGCGGAGCGCGTGCTGTCCGACTACACGCAGGTGCTCTACAACCACCTGCAGAAGCGCAAGCCCTACCCCGCCATCGAGCAGGTGCTGCTGCGCGGCGGCCGCCTCAACGCCGACTACAAGGCGCTGAACCGCAGCCTGTACCACGAGCACCTGCGCCGCTGGCTGCGCTTCTTCCCGCTGCGCCGCATCCACCTGGTGGACGGGGACCGCCTCATCAGGGACCCCTTCCCCGAGATCCAGAAGGTCGAGCGGTTCCTGAGGCTGTCCCCGCAGATAAACGCCTCCAACTTCTACTTCAACAAGACCAAGGGCTTTTACTGCCTGCGGGACGGCGGCCGGGACCGCTGCTTGCACGAGTCCAAAGGCCGAGCGCACCCCCACGTCGACCCCAAACTGCTCCACAAACTGCACGAATATTTCCACGAGCCAAATAAAAAATTCTTCGAGCTTGTGGGCAGGACATTTGACTGGCACTGATTGGCAATAAACTAGGCCGGGAAACTTTGCTATTGTACTACGTAAGTTCTGCTGTACGGCTTGGGGAGGGCGGGAAGAGGATTTTCAAAAGGCACTTAAGCTATAATTTATTTGTAAAATACATAAATTACTTCTGTACAGTATTAGATTCACAATTGCCATATATACTAGTTCTATTTTTCTACTTGTTAAATGGAGGGCATTTTGTATTGTTTTTCATGGTTGTTAACATTGTGTAATATGTCTCTATATGAAGGAACTAAAATATTTCACTGCAACCAAAAAAAGAAAAAAAAAGATTTTTCTGGAGACAGTATCTTTTTTTGAATATAATTAACTTGCCCCCAACTCAAAACAGCTTCCTGTGTTACACTCTTTGAAAAATCTAGATTCTTTTACTACTTTTTAAAAAAAATGGGTTTTGGGGGGCAGCGAATGTGGCTCAAAGGAGTCAAGTGCCGGCTCCATATACTGGAGGTGCCGGGTTCCAACCCAGCCCCGGCCAAAAACTGCAAAAAAAAAGTGTTTCTTAGCTGATACATTCCTGCTCTCCCTCTCCTAGAATTCTGCGTTGTTCTTTTTAATTTCTGATGTCTCACTGTGGCCATCAGATTTATTTCTTGCATTGTAAGATTAATCTTCACTGGGATTCTTGGATGTGACAGTTCCAGCCAATCCCGACTTCAGCAAGTCTCTGAATGTGGATTTTAACCCAGTGTAAACTCAAAGTGAGCGAAGCAATATTAAGGACAGGAACGCAGTGAACAACTGGCTAGAAATCCCTTTGTGACTCATCTTTGCCTCAAAGAATATTTGCATACACTTCTGATTTCATCAAAGGGCAAAAGCAATGATAAAGGGGATTAAACACATGGCCTTCAGAATGGTTGTAGGGCTATGTTCTTTAGCCCAGGGGGCAAATGGCTTCTAGAAAGCCACTTAGGAAAGAAAGCAGAAATTGCAAAGTCTACTTGTGTCTTCATCCTGTAGACTCTATGAAAAGCTGACTTATAGGACAGCCTTTGCTTAATCTAGGAGCCTGTTATAATCTATTTCCTGAAAGATCAATTTGCACGGAGACATAAATATACTGTCTGTTTCAAAACCAATTCTAAGTTGGGAGTACTGAGTGTGAAAGAAAATTTAAACCCCCAGAAGTTTAAGTTAGAAAGAGCTGAGCTTAGCACACAGGAAACCCCTGCCCCTGAGCCCAGGAGGACAGGCCAGGCTGGGGTCTCACCTCTGTTCCCAACAGCCGGGTTTAGAGTCGGCCACATAATCCCCTGTGACCCTCGGTCTCCTTGTGCACTCGTCATTTAATTTCTCTTTTACAGAATAAAATACACTTGTTTTTTTATGAAAGTAGAACATTCATTATAGTAAAAGCGAAAATACAAATAAGCAAAGAAAACCCATTTCCTGATACGGTTTATGCTTAAGGAACAGGACAGGAATAAACGTTATCAATCATCAACACATAAGACCTCAATGAAATTTCCCCCAAGAACCCCCAAGATACAGAAATTATGACAAATGTAAAGAGGAGGAAGTGGGCCCAGAGAACCCGAGGAATGTGCTCAAGGTCACAAGGTCACACACTGCCCCTCAGCCAGGGCTTGGAGTCCACTTGAAGACAAGGTGCAGGTTAGTTATTTATTGCCCAACTCTTTCTGAACTCAAAAGGAAAAGCTTAGACTCAGAGCCAGTTCTTCCTGGCCTGACTTGATGTTTCTTTCCTGGTGCCAAGCGTCTTTTGTCCTGAGAGGTGTGGCCCAGCGACAGGAAGGGCAAGAAGCTGCCTGCAGTTTTCTCCGCAGGTTATCAGGGAAGTGAGTCACCTTGGGTATGTTTCAGCGGCCCCAGCCTGGCCTGACCTCAGCATGGCCCAGGCCCCACCCTAGGTCGTGCATGGGCAACACAGAGGGTGCCCCCTCCTCACAAGCCGTCAGGGTTGTCATTTAAGCCACCATCTTCCCAGGGAAGCGGCAGAAATATTTATAGCAGGCTCCCTGTGGACACGGCTCTTTGCAACACACTGAGCACTTCCTCTGTAGCTTGTCCTTGGATCTGGCTTTTATCAAACTCATCTAAGAGTGAAGAATAGATAAGTGGGCCCAGAGAGGTGAAGTCAAGTTCCCAAGCCTGTCCCGGCATTTGGTGACTGAGAGGAAACTCCACTGAGAGTGTCTGACTCCCAAGGGGACAAGAGGACTCTCCTTGCAAACTGCCTGTAACTGCCCCGATGGGGTGGTCTGGTTGAAGCCTGCACTGGGGGGGAGTGAGGGGGGCAGGAGGAAGACAGGAGCAGCCCTCGGGGTGATCCACCTGCGGGGTTGGCGTAGTTGAAGGAAAGGGATGGACCAATGTACAATGATTGGTGGAAGTAAATTCCATATCCTTATTTTAAATTTCAGGATGCATCTTGACTAGGGAGTATTCATATGGGTCTGCCAAGGGCAAAGGGTCAGAGGCCCTACTGGCGGTGTTCATTCCCTTGTGTTGCGACCCTGGCCAGTCATTGGGAAGGAGTACAGTGAAAAGCCACCCTTGTTGACCTGGCCAGGTGTAAAGGTGTCACCAAGCACGGTTAGATTCAGAGGAGGCCTGCATTAGACCCAGGCCTGTCCTGATAAAGGCCGAGAGACCCAGGGGGCACCTGGTGTCTCCTGAACATTCTACCAACAGAAACAGCTGACAGCAGGAAGGAGGAAGGCTCCTGCCCCAACCAGCCCAGGCTCGGGGCAGCCTGAGGGCCCTTCCGGAAAGGCCCCTGAGGGGAGCTGAGCAAAGCCTCCGCTATGGATTTGGAATATTCCCGAGTTGGATTAGCCCTGCCCCCTCCCTTTCTTCAGGACCCGAAAGTGCTGCCATCCTGTTAAAACCATTTGCTCATCAGGCTCAGCCTACAAATCTGAGTTTAGCAGAACTAAGGATGTGTTTCTGAGCACAGCGTGCTCTGCACATCTACGCTCAGCTGAAGGCAGAGGGAGACAGAGGGCGGAGGGGCCGGTGCCCGGCACCTGCTGTTTGTGGGCATGGGGTCAGAGGTCACCATCATTGATCAAAATTAGACTTTCCTTCTTGGCTCCTGCAATGTGCTCAGTATTAAGCCTTCAAGAAAATGAAAAGAAAATGCTACTGGAACTAAGAGTCATTCGTTATCTACTCTGCATCTTAAGAGGGGCTTGGGGGTCCTGGAACATGGCATTAGCTGTGTGCAGGGGCGGCAGGGCAGGCAGGCATTTAATTCAGCCACATTCCTGGGAGAAATCAATGAGCTATGTTATAGAAAGGAGGAAACGGATGCTTAAGAAACGGTTCTGCCGAAGTCACCTTCTTAGAAGGAAGAGGGGATTGTTGCTCATTTAAGGGTACAGTTGTCTAGAAACGGGGAGTCTAACTTTGAGGATCACACACGGAGGTGAGAAAGAGCACAGACGTCCTCCTGAATGTCATTTCTCGGAAATGGTAAGAGATGAGGGCTCTTCCCGAAGACGGTGAGATGGAGCTGTGCCCCGGGCCCCTTCAGGTGTGGGTCACAGGGACCCTGCTCTGCCCCCAGAAGACTTCCTCGGGGAATCACCGCAGAGCTGGAGAGTGGACAGCAATGAGGTCACCAGAGCAGGACCTTCTGGAGAAGGGAAACTTGAGACATCACGGCAGTGGCACCAGGAGGAGGTGACTGGGGAGGCAAGAGACCTGTCTAGGTGGCATGCGGAGGGGGTGATCACTGCAGAAGCCACCACTTGCTACAGCGGAAGGGCGCCGTGCACTTAGCAAGCACCCGGATGTCTTCGTCTCCCGGGCAGGCGTGTCTGTCACATAAAAATAACTATCTTTTATTGCACACCTGCGATGTGCTTGGTATTTTAACTACGTTGCTGCTTCTAACCCACATAACAACTCTGAGAAGTAGAAAACGGAGCTCTGATCTTGCAGAAGAGGAAACTCGAACTCTAAAGATTAAAGGGCCTGCCCAGAACGTCAGAGCCTTTGCTCGTTACAACCGAAATGTTGTCTCCAAGGTCTTCCTCTGCTCCTTTCCAGCCCATCCTTTGTGGGTGAGGGGAGGAACAGACATGACATGAGCGTCTGTGCAGTAGGCCGAGCCAGGGGTGGAAATTAAGGGCCTCTAGGACGTGAGCTGGGTCAGATGGAGGATGCCAAGATCACCGCAGGCAAAACAGTGGCTGGGAGTTTGAGAGAGAGACACGATAAAACGTTCTTCCCACTGACAGAGGTTCATTCAGGGGGACTGAGCCCCGGCTCCGGGCCAGAGCAGCACCCGGGCTCTCCAGGTGGTGAGCGAGAGCCAGGGACCACACCACGTGGAGCAGAAAGTGGCCTTGGCACTTCCATTCTCTCTGATACCAAGGTCTTTACTCCACGTGCCCAGATTTCTCAGTTAAGAGAGAAAACCAGTTAAAGCCCTGTTGTGAATCCTGCCACCACCAGCTGTTGGCGTGTGACCTTAGAGTCGGAGTCTCAAAGCCCCAGTTCCTGGTTTCCTTCATGGTAAAAAATGAGCTGATACTTACAGCTTACTTAGTTTTTTCCAAAACAGTGAACTGTGTTTTGGAAAAAAATTCCATCAGATAAAGTAGGTAAAAACCACAAACTCAGTGCACATGGGGCTCAGTGGTCAGTAGGTAGAACTCTGGGAGACAAACCAAAATGGGGCTTGAACCAGCTGGCGGACACCCGCTGAGACTTTTCCTCATTTACTTCCCAGCTACGAGACTGTAGCTCTTGCCACTCAGGCTCCGTCCGGAAGCCACTCACCAGGGCAGTGCCCTCACACCAGCTGCCACAGGGCTGGGGCGAATGGCCCGCCCTGCTGTCTTCCCTGGGGGACTTCCCTCCGCTGGAGCTGGGTCACCAGGGCACACCTGAGGAGTGCTGTCCACCCCACGCCCTGTGCCCCCGAGCAGGTGGGGGGTGGGAAGTGGGGAGATGGCTCCTCGCCTCTGGGCAGGACAAGTCCAGAATCAGGCTGAGGCCAGACTTCTCCAGAAACCACTTGTTTGCTTCCTCTCAAACCTCATCCTAGTCCTTCCTTGGCCCAGACCTTCATTGTCCCCCTTGGAGCCAGACACGGACAGCTGAATGTCTGTTCCTCTTCATGGCAAGCCTCTCCGTACCCAGCACCGTGCCCGGCATGTGGCAGCGAGGGACTTCTCGTTTGTGGACTGAATGGTGGCCCTCTGTCTCATCGGTGGTCTGAGGTGAGGGCCCGCTGCCACACCCAGCCTCCCGATGTGGCCCGCCCTCTGGGACGACCTTCTCTGGTGCAGGCACTTACAGGATTTTACAATATGCTGTTTTATTTAATCCTTACAAGCCCCTGGAAAAAATAATCAATACAAGCTCCATGTGTTTGCTTCCCATCATATCTCCTGAAAATAATATAATACTCTACATACAGGGTACAAATCTTCATTAACTGAATAAATCACCCCAATACCCAAGCTCTTTCCCCTATGCCACAGCACATGACCTTTGGTTGAAGAATGAACTCGTGCACAAGTCCGCATTCTCTGAAGCATCCCCTCACACTCCCGATTTGCCTGTTGAAATTCTTCCTTTCTGCACCATATCCCCCCAGCTTCCTCTCCTGGACCTCAGCTCTCCCACGGCAGGTCCCCAGGAGCGAATCTAACGCTGCTTCCTCGTGCTGACCTGCTGGAAAGCGCACGGGCCACAGAGCCTGGAGACGAAACGTAGACGAACGTAGCCTTGTTCATAGCTGTGTGACCCTGGGTAATTTTCTTCACTTCTTTGAACTCCAGTATTTTTTGTAAGCAGGAGTAACGATGCTTCTGTGACGGTTCCGTGAATAATGAACAGTGGACGAGCGTGTGCACATGAGAACTCAGAATTCCACAAACACTGTCCTAACATTGCCAGGTAGCCCCTTCTGGTTCCTAGTTCTGCTCATGACTGGGGGCATCCTCTCTAGGAGGTAAATCAATAATGTCTGAGTGTTTATGAAAATCTAAATGACTACTACCTCGTTTGAACTTCCATCAGCCTATGAGGCAGGGGCTGCTGTTAACCCTGCCCCATGTTTGGAGGGAGAACCAAGGACCAGAGGTAACATGTGTTCTGCCCAGTGTCATGTGCCTACTAAATGGTGCAGCCAGCCTTGTCCCAGGTCAGTCTCTTCATGGCTAGAAAGTGACACCTCTGGGCAGGTGGAAACGGACACCTAAGTTCAGGTCTTGGCAACCTCAGGCCAGTGCCCTTGACAGCCCACAGCAGGAGAAGGTGGTATCAGACTTGATTCTCTGTGACCTGGTGGTAGAACTCAGATCCTTCTTTACCAGAATGCTACACTGCATTTCAACGCAAAACAGAATCCCTTCTCCAAGATGACTCACGGAAAGAGCTGGAACACACAGGAGGTGGAGGTAGAGATCAGGAAATTAGTGGGACGAGCAGGAGAAAGGCTGTGCCAGGAAGAACTGTAGAATGTCCCCAGAGAGTCCCCCTACTGACGTGTGAACCCAGCATAGTCCCCTCTCTGTGCACGTGAGCAGAAATTGTGAATGAGATGAAATACTTACTCTCTGGCCTGATGACTGTATGTGACAAGGATGACGGGATATAACCACACGGAGAGGGCGTTTCTCCCACCAGCCTCAGAGACATCGTCTGCCACATCGTGACAGGGAGGGCAGCAGAAGGCTTCAGGGGTGTCCCCAGTCAACATCCAGTAAGACAACAAAGACCTCAGTCCTACAGGTGCAAAGAACAAAATTGTTCCAACCCGTTACCTTGGAGGAGGGCTGCAGACTCCGGCTGAGAAAGTGATCTGGCTGAAACCTTGACCTCTGCCTACAGGGCCTTGGGCAGAAGCTGGGTGTGCTCAGTAAGCTGTGGTCACAACCACAGCTGGGACTGCAGCGTCTTGACAGGCCATGGGCAGCTAATGCAAAGACTTAAGTCTATTTTCTAAACTGTTCATCATGCCTTACACTCTTTTCTGTACACTCTACTGAGAATGAACAAAAGGTGTGGCCTTTTGTTACCGCCCTCTCATACATAGAATTGTGTTGTGACCACTTGTGACCAGAGCCCCCAAGTAAGGTCACTCTAAGATAATAGTTGTCAACATTTCGACATTTGGGTTTGTGTCTTTCCAGATTTAAACGCGAAAAAAAAAAAAACAAGCAGAAAAAATAGCAGCTTTCTCTCTTAATAGAGTTGAAAGGAGTTTTAGGGGCCTATGAAGCCAAACTTCCTGATTCATGGAAGAAGGGCCGAGCCCCAGGGGAGTAAGGTCACTGCCCATGTTCACACAGGGAGTGGCGGCATCCAGGCGAGAACGCAGAGCCACTTCCTCACACCCAGCACGCCGAGGATCTCTCGTCCAGCCACCTGCTCCCCACAGGAAGGCCTGTCACTTCCACTGGAATCCAGCGCCTCACACCGCTCTCTGCACATAGCAGATGCCCACCTGAGAGCTGACCAGTAAAGTTATGTCCCTTATTGAGTAACGTTTTGATGAGGTGGGAAAAATAATAAAAGCTCAGTAGACCTGGTGTTGCAGTTGTGCGTGGCTATGTAACAAACTGCCCCCAAAATGCAGTGGCTTAAGAAACTCTCTAGCATCTTTTACAGTTCTGGGGATACGCTGGGCGTCAGATGGTGGCTAGAACTGAAGTCGCCTGGCAGCCCAGCTGAGTGCAGAGTCCAACATGCTTCTTTAATCACGTGTTTGGTGCCTGAGTTAGGAGAGCTGCAACCAACACCTCCAAGTGGCCAACTGGTTTCCTAAAAAACAGCAGATTTAGGGATATCGGTGGGAATCTTTATAAGGGGGTTGGCTTTCCCCAGAATGTTCCAAAAGGCCAAAGAAAAGTTGCTAGTATTTCATAGGGAAATCATCGCTACATTTTATTATTTCAACAAAGATTCCATGTGGGAAAGGACCACTTAAGGGGCCAAATGGTAGGAGGCAGGTTCACCGAGGGTCTCTATTTAGAGACGAGGCACCCCTAGTTGTTCCTTGATGATAAAATTGACACAACTCCTGCCTAATGGATCTTTGGCCACACTTAAAAACAGAGACTAACACAGGTGTAAGCTTTCATGGTATCAGAATCCATTATACAACTGCAAGTTATCATTATTCTAATATAAGTCCATGAGCCTGCTATGTAATTTCAACTATTTTGACCTAAGGCATTTGACTGTGTTTGCTCCAATCTTTTGATCGTGTGTGATGGTGATTAAGTGATTTGGCATAAATCAATTTGTTCCACAAGTAGCAAGCAGGCATGAGCATTGCGTTGCTCCCTCTGGATTTTAGGACGGCTCCTCCTGACCAGCAAAGGAAACACACACTCAGAATCAATTGTGGGCTGGGCAGGGTCAGCTTGGAGAACGTGTGTCTCCGGGGAGCCTGAGGCCTACAGACCTACACTCTTTCTTGGACAGTTTGTCAAACGTGAAAGAATGTTGCCGAGGCTGTAACACAGGATATTAACAGCTGTGCAGCCCTCAGAAGAGAATGCTCCGCAGACTTGATTTCCACTTTCTCTAATCTGGAAGTTCTATCTTTAGTAGCAATTTACATTTTCCACACAATTAAATACTGTACCTAGTTCTGATTTGCACTTGAAGTATCCAATTCAGCTGTGATTTACATTTTTTTTCTATTTATCTGTTTATCTTCTTCTCAGAAAGAAAACTAGGTTTTAAATCTTGGCATCATCATTTAAATTCTGAGGAATAGCAGGCAAATTTGATTAAACATTTCAGAGGGTCAGTTTGCTGGAATGTTAACTAGAAATAAGATTTCATTTAAGAAATTATTGTGGACCTTAAAGCCTGTGAGCAGAGCCAGGCATACTGTAGACTTTTTGCTCTTTTAATACAATTTTGGGGAGCCCATAAAGGATCTGTAAGTAGGACATTGAGCCTGAGAACCTTTAAAGATTGAAATAAAACTACTCGGTTAGCCTGTGGATTCCACCCTGGCAGGGTCGCCAATTTCTTACAGCAAGGCCTAAGAACCCCTGGTCTGAGGCACCTGCTGATGGATTAACAAGAAACCCTCCTGCAGGAAGGTGTCAGGCAGAAGTTTACCAGCCCCAAGGCTGCTTGGCTGACCAGAAAAACAGCTCGCTGCTTCTGCCCAGCATAACAAAGACATAGCAAAGAATATCAAGCCACGTATCTCACTAACCCAGAAAAAGATGAAAATATGAAGGTTGACATGCGCTTGCTGATGAACCTGTATGGCTTTCACACCATCGTAAAGTCAAAAAACTGTAAGTCAAATTGTTGTGAGTCAGGCACAACTTGTACAATAACCTTCGTCCCTATTCCCGGCACAGAGCTCCTGAAACCCCTGGAATCTCCTAAGTGATAAAAGCAGTAAAGTTGGGCAAGGGCTTTCATGGGGCCTGTGAGCCATCACAGCAAGTTACCAACTTGAGAAGGGAGTGGTGGGAACCCTGGAATTCACAACTGGCCAAGTCAGAAGGGCTGGTGACCAACCAGGACTCGTTCTGAGCATCTCGAGTGGGAACGGTCTATGGGAAGGGTATCTGGATCTGTGGTGCGATACCAGCTTCGGACAACTCCAGACCTGAGTTAAGTCAGACTCAACTCCGTTGGTATTTGCTAAGATTGAACAATTGCCTGGGGAGGGAAGCACATTTGGAGATCAAAAGTGAAGTGGTGGGGCAGAGATGAGAGGACAGAGAAAAAGTTTATTTTTTCCGCTACAAAAAAATTATAATAATAATCTTTTTTGAGATAATTACCAGAACAATGAAGATAATTTTGTTTTACTTTATTAAGGAAATAATGAAGAAGAAAATGTTAAATGATCTTTTTGTTCCTTTCTTCTCTATATATACAGATACAGATAAAATGTAATTTAAAACTTGCCTCTACCAAATCATTTATAAATTTACCTCTCTTGTGAGAGAAGGCTATTAACTGTTTTTCAAAAATATGAAATGACTATTTTGAACTGCCTACTGTTTTCTTTTTACATTTTTACGAGTTGTTCCTTTAAAATTTGTTTCTCCCCTCTCCAATGTAGATTTCTATTTATTTATTTATTTATTTTCTAGATGGGTGAGAAATGGCAATTTTGAGAAGGATGCTTAAGGAGGGTGTTGAAGTTCAGGACATAGTCAGCCATGCCCATCTATTTATTAAAGTCCCACCTTACTCTTACTCACACGTCCACCAACTAATGAATGGATAAACTGAATGTGATATGTCCACTAAAACATGATTTGGCATGAGAAAGTGATGAGGTTTTGATACAGGTTACTGCAGGTTGCACTAAGTGACATACGAATGGATGTTGAGTGTTGTGTGATTTTACTTATCTGAAATACTTAGAATAGAAAAAACTTCACAGACACAGAAAGCAGAGGTGACCAGGTGCTAGGAGGAAAAGCAACCAGGAGTCATTACCTCATGAGGGTGGCGGAAAAATGCTTGCAAATGTTTGTGATGGATGAACAACATTTTGAATGTACTTAATGCCTCTGAATTTTATTAATTATGCACTTTAAAATGGTGAACATGGCAAATGAATAGTGTATTCTATTTACTATATATGTGCACACACACACAGATCTTGGCCAGGGGGAAAAATTACTCTTAGGCTCTGTATGGACTTTGTGTTTCATGGCAAGCAAGTTGACCACGTCCTTGATTCATTTACAATACATGCATAAAACTCCTCAGAGGCACTAGCTCTGTGTCACAGCTGCATGACAATTCCAGTTCCAGTTGCTGCATTATTTATCAGCATAAAGGTGGGAAATAAGCTCAGCACTTAATGTGAAGCGGGCATAATTACACCCACTTTCTATGTGCCTACCTTGTGACTTAGCTTCAAACCAAATAAATCATCGACACTTACCACTTAACCTACTGTACTCAGAGTTTTCAGACTCTCCCATCCTGAGAAGTACGTTGTTGCCTCCCTAAATAAATCTACCTGTGAAATTTCAACGTTGCAAGCTCGGCATGAACACATCATCAATCAGCTGTTTCCAGGGTGGTGAAAATTAACCCCTTGCCCTTATAGTTCTGTTTGACAACAATTCCTGATTTCAGGTTGAGCATAGCTGACCAAACTGAAAGAAACACTAAAAAGATTTTCTCCTTAATAATCAAGACCAGGCGATATATGCAATTTTTATTAATAGGAAACAAAAGAATAAATTAATGGGGTGGGTCCCTTAAGCCCATATTTTTATTTTCTCTCCATCATGATGCACATAGGGGTGTTGAATGAGTGGGTGTCACTGGGTTTCATACCGAAACTTCCACTAGAGACCAAGTGAAAAAGGATGTGTAATTGGAAGTAAGGCTGAGTTTCTGTATTTAACTTTACACATAGAGTTAATTGTATAAATACACATAGCCTTGTATAGAGAGAATTCAACACTTTAGAGTTTTGTTTGATTCCTTGAAAAATAGATCAGCTGTTTAAAAGAAGTTTGGGGCAAGTAGACATTTCCCCTAATAAAGGCATCTAAGTATAGGAATTTTAATGGGGTTTTGAAGCTGATCAAGAAATAAAGTAGGAGCTTGAGCAGCTAAAATAGCCAGGCTCTCACTGGGTTATTTGGGTCACATTTAAGACCTGTCACTGGAAATGTAAAATCTTAATTTTGCGTTCATGGGTTTTTGAGCTAAGGGGTCCCTGCCACATCACCCTGAGATCTTCAGCTCATTTGAATAACCACAGGAAAAAAGAGTATATCTGCCTTGCACAAAAATAGGGTGTTCAATATTTGATAGCTCAACAAAGTGCCTGAAATCAACAATAAGTTAGACTGTACTTTAAAATAGCTGGAGTGGAGCTGAAAAGTTCTTCACACAAAGAAATGAGAAATCCCTGAGGTGATGGGCACCCCGACTGCTCTGATCTGATTAATTCACATGCACACCTGTGCCACAACATCACGTGGCCCCTGTAAGTCCCTATGACTATTACGTACCCACAATAATTTTTTTTATTTGTACATATACTTGTGTTAATTAGGTTTCCACTTTTTGCCTTCACAGAATTTAAAAGGCTTAAAATTTAATAACAATAACAATGTTTAAGATAAGGACTGGAAACAAAAACCACGTAAAGAATGAACGAAGTTAAATACATTCAGAAAATAAAACAGGCAATTACTGCATCAAAATATTAAGCAATATTAATAATAATAATGCCAAGAAAGTAACGTTCACATCATCAAATAAGAGTATGTCTATTATAGAATGCTTTGACTCTGAGGTTCAGTATAAGTCATCAGTTAACTTCTTATTTTTTTTCCAAAGTCTCAAAAAATAGACAACTAATATTATACAAATAAAAGTAAAAGAGAGTTTCAAACAGCAGATCATGCCAAATCTTATAGACAATAGAAAAAGAAGAAATATTTCAAAATCTTTCTACTTGATCTGGATACACCTGATATCGAGATTGGAGAAAATATATTGTTATAAAGGGAAATTACAAACATATTTCACTTATAAATGAAGATGCAATATCCTAAACAACATATTGACAAGTCAAATTAAAAATTAATGTTTAAGTAACGTACTTTGGTCAAAATTGAATCCAATTTATGTGAGAGTTAGTCACTATTTTTTTAATTTGAATTAAATGTATGTTTGACCTTGACACAGAATTAACTGTTTGGTGTATTCTGTGTCCTCGAACCTTGAACAAGAAAGTGCAGCTGGGGCTGAGCCCAGGGCCGCCCCACACTAACACCAACGTCCTTCCTCACAGCACACGGAGCCTGAGCTCACACGCACATCATTTACAAACACGGCTACTCAGACCGTGCCGTGTGTCACTGCCCTGGGGAAAATGAGCTTTTCCCACCAAAGACCTTGACACATCCATTGTTTAAAACAACGACAACAACTAATATCTGAAATACGTTGCAGTTGCCTCCTCTTCCTACGAAGCAAGCTTTGGAGTTTGAAAACCCGTGAGCCCTTCTTCCCCAGCTGTGGGGGAGGCAGGAGTGAAAGGGTTTCAAATGTGGAGGAATTGCTGTTTCCTTGGCAATTTCACATTCCAAACGGCTTCGAGTTTCTGAATGTCACACTTGAGATGTGCTACAGGTAGTCATTAATAAACATGAATGGGTTTCTGAGGTTCAGAAAAGTGGCAGTAAATAAAGGGGTGGAAACATCAATGTGGGAAACAGGTGTGTGGCAGAGGAGCCCCCTTCTTCCCGGGTGACAGCATGGAGTGCAGGGGGCCACGCTGCCTCTGACCCCCATACCCGCGGGGGAGTCCCCAGAGAACGGGGCTCACAGTGCCTTTCTGGCCTCACACACCCTGGCCTCGTACTGATGGAAGGTCCTTTTCCCTTGTTGTTTCTTGGGATTCATTTTCAAAGTGGCGGCCAAAGCTGGCTGCATGCCCAGCTCAACTTGACCTTCTGTCCTCTTTCCCTGCTCTTCCAGAAGACTGCCAGATGCACTGGCCTATGTCCCCCTGCGGGTTGGATCTTTTCATGTCTTTCAGCTTTGCTCAAAGCATTTTCCTCCCCTTGTTACTCAGAGTGGCTTATGTGGCTCTGGAGCCCACACGGCACATCACATCTTGGATTTCACGTCCCCTGGTACCCAAAGGTGGCCGGTAGACGCCCTCAGCATTTCCGTGGGATCCTGGAGCACTGGAGTCCCACCTCTGGGGAACACCTGACCCTTCAGTGCCCCCCGGGTCTGAGTCCTCGAGCAGGTGCAGACCCCAGGAGCTGTTTGTCACCTGTGTCCCTCACACGTCACACACCACTGGCTCGTAGTAGGTACTCAACAAGTGTTCGTTGAAAGAATATTTAAATATTTGGTAGAGAGCTAATATTATCTATATTTAAATATTCGATAGAGAGCTAATATTATCTAACATAGATAACCAAGGTTCCTCTACCTTCCTGGACTTAATATTTTCTTGGTCCACCCTGAGCAGAGGGTTCACCTTTAAACCCAGTAGGCTGCCAAGGGCGGGGGGCGGAGTTCGAGTGTAGACAATGAGGGTCTGAGTATAAAAACAGCAATGAAGCAATGGAAAGCCTTTCTTTTGGTCTTGCCATGCAGGGGCAATGAGAACCAATGGCGGGGATAAAACAGCTTTCCCTCCCCCCACCCCCAGCCATGCTTAGAACCACCCCCACCCCCACAGGACAGTGCCAGGAGCCCTCGTGAGCCCCTACTCTGCGCAGAATGCTCTGCCCTGAGCCCTGTTTCTGCAGGGATTTCTCCTGGGACTTACTCATCCGTCCATTCACTTGACAAATATTTATATAGCTATTGACACAGAACAGGCGTCTTTACACAGGACGTGCAGGACACGATGGCTTCTCTCCTGCTGCTTCTCTTGCAGTGAGGGCGACAGAAGATGAAATTAGTCCCCACTGCACAGCCGCGCGCACACCCCTCGGGGGGACGGCCGCTTGGGCAGAGCAGCCCAGGGTGATGGGTGCTGACGGAGGACCGGCGCCGCCACACAGACCTTCTGTGCCAGCAACGGTGCCCGAGGTGGGGAGCGGGAGGAGCTGAGGTCTGGAAAAGAGAAAGGGCAGAGGCGAGAGGGGCAGGAAGAGGGTTGCCAGCAGGGAGGAGGGCCAGTGTGAGGCTCTCAGCTGGGGAAAGCTGAGACCCCTAGGGCGTGGGGGCCCGGTTTCTGTTGAACTTCAGGTCCTGCACTTGGCCGTGCTCCGCATCCACCTGGCTCTTCATCTGGACACAGGGCAAAACTGGCCAGAGCAATGGGGTGAGCGTTGTCCTGGTGCCCACGTCCCGTGGCCAACTCTCGCAGGCATTTGGATTCAGACAGCAGGTTCACAGCCTCCTCCCAATCATCACCTCTTGCTCTCCCTGTCACGGTCCAGGTGGGCAGATAACGTGGGTCCACCAGTTCTCCTTCCCGTCCAGGGAGCACTGTGTTCCTGCAGTGGGGTGCATCTCATTCAGCACCTGGATTCCTTAGATAAAGCTCAGAGAGGGTGTGTGGCTTACTTGGCCTCACACAGCCCCTCAGTGTCTGAGCTAATGACATGTTATCCTTCCCTAAATACCAAGCGTATGTTGAACAGTGACAACAGTCCTGGTTGTTAGAGAACGGAAAATGAGGTGAGGGATGCAATAAAGTGGCTTTTGTCAGTGATTTTCAAGAGAAAAATCTCCTTCCCCTTCATGCATGTCACAATTGTCTCCAGATGAATATGCCTTTCCAAATATATAGGTCCACTTTTAGAGGCAAAATCTTGCTCTGTTACTCAAGCTAGAGTGTAATGGTGTCATCCTAGCTCCCTGCAGCCTCCAACTCCTGGGCTCAAGCATCCTCCTGCCTCAGCCTCCTGAGTAGCTGAGACTACAGACACATTTCATGTGCTCACCTAGTTTTTAAACTTTTTTTAGAGATCATGTTCTCACTATGTAGCTCAGGCTGCTACTGGCTTCAGTGACCTTCCCACCTTGGCCTCCCAAAATGCTGGAAATATATGTGTGAGCAACCCAGCCCAGGTCCTAGCCTGTCTGTCTCTCTGTCGTGATGTCCGATAGCTCTTGAGTGTCTCCAAGATTTGTGTTAGGAAACCCTTTACCACCACCTCCACTTGGGCAATGTCTGTAATCTCTTTCATGATTTCCTTGACTGGATTTGGCGTAAATCCTGTGAAGTCATGCATACCCCCTGGACACAGTTTTCTTTGGTGGAAATTTTTGATTTCAAGCTTGATGATTTTCATGGCTCTTTTTCTACAACCAGGAGGACCATCCGTGGTGTGGCCCTTCCAGACTGTCACGACGTTGTGTCTGCCAAGGCTTCCTTCCACAGCTTTGATCATTTTTTCCTTGGAGATGCCTTGCAGGGTTTGCATTGATGACAATATTTTGCTGGCCTCAGGTATGGTTATACAGAAATTTCTTGTACGTTTCGTGGTACTAGAGATTGGTAATTGTCTGTTTTGATACATAGGGTTAATTCTGAGCATAAAACCTAAAGCAGCGGTTCTTAACCTGAGGGTCTCGACCGACAGGAACTGTATTAAAGGGCTGTGGCATTAGGAAGTTTGAGAACCACTGACCTAAAGGAAGAAATTGAACAGAAAGTCTTACTTCAAAAGATACACATTGTAACATTTAGAATAGTCAAAGCTTATGAACATGTTAAATAATAACAACTTATTTATCTAACGATAAGCTCGGTGTGGAAATACAATGCGTATCCCATCATCTTTACAACTACATAAAGTTTCTTTTTCAGAAACTGTGTTTTTCATAAAAACATGTGAGCATGTTTATAATGTTGTTGGAAAATGCAGAATAAAAAGTAGATATAATTATAACGCGTAAAAATTATTCTTCTGTACACTAAGACAATACATCATTCCAAACACAGTTAAGCGGGGGTGGCTGGTATGGTGAGGCTGGGCGTTCATTTCCTTCTTTTTCTCCTTGCCTTCCCTTTTATTCCCCCAGTTTCTTTTCCAGCCACTCAAAATGAAAATATGATAGCATTAGAGATGTGTAGAGAGTCTTTGGAGGAAACTGAGGGCAGACGAAAAGTATCACTACTTTATTCAACACAGCCCCGACAGCACCTTGCCAGACAAAGGAAAGCAGGGGAGGGATGGTGTTTTCCTAAGAGACACTGGAGACTGAAAATCTGAATATTAAAAGACTTAGAAAAGTCTGTGAATGGAAGGAACACAAAAGATTGTTGAGCTCAGCTGGATATTTAGAGAAAACACTTAGCTTTTGAATTTGATTTTTCACAAAATGCCTCTCAAAACCTTAGTCACAAAAGCCTCCGTTTTCAAAGTGGCACTGTCTGTACTTTCAGGCTTTTAGTTTCCATTGAGTTCTGCCCTGTGGACTTGAAGAAAGGTTACCTGAAAAGGTGGGCGTGACCCTTCCGGTGTGACTCCAGGGGGCTCCTCACCTCTCTGGGGAAGACTTTTTAGTAAGTTTAAAACAGTCTGCGGCAGCAAGGATACCAGAAAGAAACAGAGGGCAAACTTAACTGCAAAGGTGCAGGGGAGCGGGCGGGGACCCACAGAATGCAATGTGAAAACCAGGGTAATAAAAAAAACGAAAAAAAAAAAAATGAGTTAGGAGATAGGGTTGAGCCGCACCCAGGAGATTGAGAGGAGTGATGACTTCAATCCAGGACCCACGGGGACCCAGGGAAATTGGTGTCCGACTTCCCTGTCCCCACCTGTGCACATCCTGTGGCGGGTGGCTAAATGTGTTGGCCAGGTCCAGCTGGAAGCAAGAAGGCAGCCTTGGGGATGAGCTTTCCGGAGAAAAGCAGAGCGTGGTGGAGAGGCACCCAGGAGACAAGCAGAAGGCAGCCTGAACACCGCCCCAAACAGTATGTTTCTCGTCGTCGCTGCTGGTGCAAAGAGGCTGAAGTACCATTTCTCTGGGAAAACCAAGCAGTGCACAGCACTGGGACCAGATGGCTTAAAATTTTCCATTTGATTCTGAGACTCTGTGATTCTTAGGTTCCTCCAACCGAACCCGAGACAAATGAATAATGAAGGCGCTTACAATTGCACGTTATGGTCACCCACCTCGCGTCAGGAGCCTCGAGCTCTTTCTCCCTTTTATAGAGCAATAAGCTTTCCCAGCACCCATACTGATTACCTCTGGGAGCTTTTACACAGCAGTAAACCCAGTGGCATATTTAATGGCACTCTGGGTGTTGGTGATCAACAGACACAGCCTGGGATGAATAGTTAATGACAGCTCTCGTCATCTGCCACCCACCCAAAGACCAGGGGTACGAGAAATGCATTCTAATCAGAGCTCATATAGATCAAGCGCTCACCCTGTGTGAGGTACGGAGCCACACACTTGTACCAACTCGGTCAGTCCTGCCCAGAGCTCGTTGAGCCACGCACTTTGCTGCCATCTCCTCCTTATCTACGCAGAGAAGCAGCCAAGCAAGTGCACTGGCCAGAAGTCGCGCTGCCAGAGGCTCACGGGACTCACAGCCATGCCTGCTGCCACTGACCCTGTCACCCTGCTGGGGGAACCACGGCTCCTGTGGCCCCGTGTCCTGGAGCCTGACCATGCCGGACACTCCACTCCCGCCCAGCTAGAGGCTCCCAGGATGGGTCACTTTGGCTCCAGAACAGCCTGAGCCTGGCCAGACCTTTCTGGAAAGCCTGCTGTCGTCCCAGACCCTTCTACCCAGACTTCCTCCCTCTCTCACTTCACAGCTGTCAGCCTTTCCGTTAGAGACTGAGGCTTCTTTCCTGCTTCCTCTCCGCTGTGGGTGAACTGTGGCCTTTCCCACCTCCAGTCTTATTCCAGGGTGAAGTTCTAACCCTGAGGCAACGGTGTTTGGAAATAGGGTCTTTAGGAGGTAATTCAGATTAAATGAGGTAATGAGTGTTGGTCTCTAATCTGACAGAAAGTGCCCCTATAAAGAAGAATATATTCTCTCTCTCTCTCTTTCTCTCCCCTCCTCACCGCCATATGAGGACACAGTGAGAAGGTGGGTGTCTACAAGCCAGGAAGAGAGCCCTCACCAGCAAGTAAATTGGCTGGCACCTTGATTTTGGATTTCCCAGCCTCCAGAAGTGTGAAAAAATAAATTACTGTTGTTTAAGCCACCTGGTCGATGGTATTTGGCACAGCAGCCGAAGCTGATGGAAGCACTCAGCCCATGAATGTCAGCCTGCCCAAGACCACCTTGGTGCTGCTGCTCAGGGGGCCCGAACTCGTGCACATACCATCAGGAATTCCAGGTGTCGGCCTGAGTCCACTGACCTTGACATTGAAAGTGGTAGAGCTGATGTCCACACACAGGACGTGGGACTCCATCTGCTTCCTCCTAGGCCACGTTGCCTGGATGGTTGCTGAGCGGCCTGCCCTGCCTCACCGCAACTCTCCCGGAACACCTGCGATCCTCGCTGGACCTGGGAATTTCTGCTTGTCTGCTTTTTTCCTGGCTTGAAGTCAGGCACCTGTTATATTTTCCCCCCAGCAGAACACCTCTGGTCCTTCCTCCCACAACTTAGCATAGGGCTCAGATGCCCCTCAGTCCCCGGACAGGCAAGTCAGAGAGATGTGAGTGTAAACAGGTTCCTCCTTTCTCAGTCGGGAGGCCTCAAACACACTGATACCAGGAGCCTTTGTGTAATTTTCTGAGAAAGGTATCCACCCTCGACTCCTGGGTCCCTTGGAGGACTGAGTCCACGTTTAGGAGCTGAGGACATCGGCTGACACATTAGACGCTCACAGGTAAGATGGCCACCCCTGCCCAGTGTGTCCTTTCATTTACTTTAATGGGTTGCGCGTAAGGGAACAAAATCTTCTCCCTCGCAATGATAAATGTTTCTGCTCCTCCCCAGGCTGCTGTGAGATTTCCAATGGACAGAGAGATGGGAAATTCCATTCAGAAGCTCTGTCTGGGCCATTAGCTGCTTTAAAAATTCTAATTTCCTAGCTTGTTTGTCTTCTTAGCAAAATTTCTCATGAACTTGATCATTAGGTCCTGACTGGCCTGAACCCCTTTCTCTAGTGGGGAAAAACAAGTTAAGAACATCCTTCTCACTCACTACAATTTGATCTTTGACAAAACATATTCTTTTTTAAAAAACTATCTCTAATTGGTCTTTATTTTTATTTATCTCATAAAGTTAAAAAAATATTGTTGGCCAGATGCAGTGGCTCATACATGTATCCCAGCGCTCGGAGAGCCCAAGGTAGGTGGATTGATGGAGCTCAGGAGTTGGAGACCAGCCCGAGCAACACTGAGACACCATCTCTCCTAAAAATAAAAAAATTAGCTGGGCATCATGGTGGGTCCCTGTAGTCTCAGATACTTGGAAGCTGAGGAGGCAGGAGGATCCCTTGAGCCTCGGAGTTTGAGGTTGCTGTGAGTTGCGATTTCACCAGGGTGCTCTACCCAGGCTGAGTAAGACTCTATCTCAAAAAAAAAAGTCTTTGCTGTTGCTATTTTTCCCACCTTTACAATTAAAGGTGGAAGTCCAGTGTGGTGGTGACGATCCCGGGATTCTGGCTTTATTCACTTGTTAACCATTTGAATTTCATGTCTGCTATAGACCGTGTTTCTAGAAAATGTATAGGTTGAAACGTGGTTTTAAATGTGGTGGTATTGGGGGGTGGGGTGTTGCAGCAGCCCATATAGCCTATGTCTAGGAGGGGTGAGAGTTATAAGAAATACGTGTATAGCTCAATAATGGAACACCTTGGTGGAAAGGGCAGGAGAGGGATTTAGCTCTCTTAACAAGCAGGCGAGCTCACGAGATGAGAGCAGTGGTGAATTGGCAGTCTCTACATCTGTGGTGTTGAGAGGCACGAGATCAACTTTATATTAGGCTGTAGGAGAAGGCAATTGGGAGCATGTGCCTTCTATCACAGACCCACTTACTCTGACTCTGTCTCCTCTCCTGCCTGCAGAACGCCAGCACAGCGTCTCTCTGCTGAAGATTGCTAAGCTTTACTAAAGACTAAGATTTATCTATTCTAAGAAGACTGCTTCACTCTCTCTAAGACTCACACTCTCTCCAGCTAAAGTAGATAGCCCCCAGGCACCTAAGAGAAACTGAACCTGAGCAAGGTAACTTAGCGGTCCATGTCCGGAACCTAGTTAAGCTGGGCCCAAGGCCTGGCCAGTCCTGGGCCCCGACAAGTGGTGGCAGAAGTGTCTTGTGACAGTGGGGACTTTGGGAGGTGATTAGGTCATGAGGATGGACCCCTCCCAACTGGGATTAGTGCCCTTACTGAAGAGGTCCAGAGAGGCTCCCACCCCTTCTGTTGTATGAGAACACAGTGCGTGACATCTGTCCATGAACCAGAAAGCAGGTCCTCAGCAGACTCCAAATCCAAGTACCTTGACCTTGGACGTCCTGTTCTCAAGAACTGTGAGGAAAATATTCCCATCATTTTGAGCCACTCAGGATTGTATTTTGTTATAGCAGCTGGAATGAACCAAGACAACTTACCTGCGTCTCGGTTACCGTTCCCTCACCAGTAAAATGAGAATGATAATTCCTATTTCAATGACTTAATTTGAGGACTAAGCATCATGTAAAGTCCCTGTGATATAATAAGCCCTAATCAATGTAGACTATCATTAGGATAATTTTCTTCTCTTTATCCAGAGGGCTCCTGCTCCTGCACAAGCGTGCATCTGCTCAGGTCCAGGGCAGCTCCTGTCCTCATACCAAGCATTTTAACTGACATCTAGGGTCAGACTTCGTGGGGTCATGCTGTCTCACAAGTTCTTTATGACTGAGGAAACTTATTTCACCTGCAACCTATTTTTCTCCATCTGTAAAAGGGGGGTATCATCATCAGAGGGATGACTGGGGTTACATGGTCTAATTCATTCTCAATATTGAGTGCCGTCCCTGGCACTTACCACAACACAGCTGTGGGGACGCATAGAGGTTAGAGGTTCTGAAACGACAGTGTCCTGGCTCTGCTCTTTGAAGGGTCCCCACTTTGATGTTAATTCCTTCACTTCTGTAACAAACCACTTACTAATTCACTCACTAGCCCTGTTCCGCGTCTGTATTTTGCTATTGCTTTTGGCCATTGCTCTGAGAAGCTCCTCCCTTCTGTTTTCTTTTGACAGGGGAGAGAGTGTGGGGATTTTTTTCTTTCTGTTTATTTATTTATTTATTATTTTATTAAATTTTTTTTTGAAACAAAGGCTAGGGCAGGCATCACTGCTTCTGTTCTTTTGCTTTCCAGAGAGCACTGAAATTCATCTAAGGCCACCAACTACATTTAAATGTGGAAAAGTGAGACTCTTCTAAATACATATTCATAAAGCGCAATTCACTAAATGAAAATCTGTACTAGCTGAATATTCATGACATGAAACCTCACTGAACAGGTACAGCATTTAACCAACTTATAAAATTCATTAACCGGTGAACACACTCATCCATTAACAAATTAATCATCTTTCCCTACTTTGAAAATGAATTCATAACCGAATGGTTTATTGTGCTGATGTTTTTTCTCACTTATAAATTACGCAACAGGGCACAACATTCTGTCTTGTATTTGTTGGTTTCTTTTTTTTTTTTTGGTTTTTCATGTTTCCTGAAAATCACTGAATATATTTGATTTTCGTAACAATCCTAACGGCGGTAGAAATTATTCACCCACTTCACAGATGAGGACGCTGAGGCTTAGAGAGATGTTATTGGTGTGAACAGGGCTGTACACCACAAGCAGGTCTCAGAGCAGAGACTTGATCCAGGGGCTGTCTGCTTCAGAAGTCTGTGTTTCCATCACGTACAGCCTGCCAAGAAGCAACATTGACCCTGGTAACAGCCATGACTATTGTACGTTAGCCAAACTGCAAAAACTAATGCCTCCTCCGGTTGTCTGCTGGATTCACAGACTCCCTGCCCACACCTGTCACCTTGACGTGCCCTCAACAGTTTTCTATCTTCATAGCAAGGGCAAGAACACGGCTATATACAGCCCTCAGCAAAGCAGCAACTTGAAAATGGTTTCATCACACTAGTATCTCTCTAAGTGAAGGGAAAACTAGAGGCCATTTTCCGTCAGAGGAGCTAGAATCAATTGAGTTCATTTTCTTGAAGAAAAGCAGTGCACTTACCAAGGAAACGACAGGAGATGGTCGATCCCAGATCCTCAGAGCTCAGGGTCCCCCACACACCCCCTCACGTCCTCAGAGGTGAGGACACCGCAACCCTCTTTCTGAGGATGTGTACGGGCTTTGAGCAGCTTGAAAAAAGAACAGACGGTGTTTAAAGCTGAAATAATCACTGTTAGGAGTTAAATTATTTACCCCTCCCCAAAATTCACACTTTGAAGGCCTAATAGCCTATATACCTCAAAATATGACCTTACTGCGGGGCAGAATTTTTACAGAGGTCATCAGGTTAAAGTGAGGGGTGGGCTCTGATGTAGGATAACGGGTGTCTTCATCACAAGGGGACATCTGGACATGGAGACACAGCTGGAGGACAGACCACGGGGGGAGAAGCAGGGAGGTCTCAGGCCGGGAGGGAAGACATCCTTCTCGGGAAGCCCTGAGTGGGGACAGCACTGCCCACATCTTGGTCTCAGAATTCTGTTCTCCAGAATAGCCAGAGCATTTCTGTTGCTGAAGCCGCTCAGCATGGCCCTTTGCTGTGGTGGCCCAGAGTAACCCACGTGACAAGGCTTACGATCTTGCCCCGTCTGCCCTCACCTGCCCCTGTCCATACCCCTTCCCCACTCCACCAACACCAGGTTCAGGGACTACCGGCCCTGTCTTCTGCCTTCCACCGCCAGCCACCCCAGCTGCACTCGCCCTGGAGAAAACTTACAGATGCTTGTGGGCGGATTTAACCGGCAAGGGACACAGAGCAAGGCCCTTAGGAAACACACGGAAAGTCTGCTGGCCTGGCCCCTGTCATACACCAAACTGTGGGGTTGCTAAATAGGGGCGTAAAAGCAGGTCACCCAGCACCCTAAAAGTAGAATCAAGAAGCAACTTTAGGAGAAGTGATTACCTGGTCTTTGCTGTTTTGTTTCTCGTTTGCTGTAGGTTCCTGACAACTCATCAAACGGGCAGGGGGTGTAAAAGATGATTATCGGGGCGTTTCTTGGTTTCTGATACAGAAGTAGGCTGGAGTGATGCCCTTTCTGATACAGGAAGACAGGGGTTCATGATTGCAGTAGGGGCTCTGTCTAACGCACACGGCTCAGTCTGTGCAGGGCCCTCAGCTGCCTGCACCACACTTGCACTTTGACACTGACCTCACAGTTGTTTCCAGCAGCCTTTGACCTTACCCACCACACCCTGTGTTTGGAAAGCTTCCTTCCTAGGCATCCACGTCGCCCCATCCCAGGAGTGGCTCCTCTGTCATCGCACGGCGTCTAACCATGGAGGATGTCTGCTTTATCTGCGTTGCAGATTCACGTACCTCCTGATGCCTGAATCAAAGTGTGAGCCCTTGGGGGCTAGAGTTAGGGAGCCTCTGCGTGTCTCCCGGCGGGAGGGTTGCATTCTCTAGGACATCGTAGGTCTTTACAGCTGAAATGTCTGATTTCAAATCACAAGTTTGAACTCCTCCAACCAAATGCAGTCTGATTAATCAAAGTACACACCTGAATATCGGCACAGCTTTGCCATCTTAACGGTAGCCTGTGTGTTCCAGCAGCAAAGAAGCCCGGAAGAGTAAGTGGCAATGAAGTTGCAAGAGGTGTTTCCCACAGTTTGTTGAGAGTTGATTATTTTTCATGGCAAGAAGTGGTCCAGAGCCTGGAAGAAGTGGCAGTCAGCTGGTGCCAGGTGTGGTGAATACAGTGAGTGACAAGAGAATTTCCAAGTCCAGCCTCTGTAGTTTGAGCAGCATTGTTTATGTGGTAATTTTGTCTTGCAAGAGGATTGACCCAACTCTGTTGACCAATTTTGGCTGCTTAATCACAAGCATTGTCACCATTTCATCCAGCTGGGTGCAGGGGACGTCTGTTGTAATCCATGACCAGGTTTCATGGATCTGAGTGGATAACACCGGTGCTGGACCACCAAACACACACCATCAGATTTTTTTGATGAATATTCACTTTTGAGCTGTGTTTTAGCACTTCATCTTTTTACAACCATTATGCTGAACATTGGTGACTGCCAGAAAGACTCCGTTTTTCGTCCCACATAATAATGGAAATGTTATGTGTGGAAGTGGTTCACTTTTATATCGTGGCAGCAAAGAAAAGAAAACTTTGAGACCGTGTCTCTTCTGATGCTTGTTTAATTCATTTGGAACCCACTTATCCAGCTTCTTTCCCTTGCTGGTTGGTTTTAAATGGTCTAGTACTGTTGGAACAGTCACATCAAACCTTGCTGTAGGTTGAGATGGATTCATTTCCACTACAGCTTCCAGCTCATCACGATCCACCTTAGTCTCAGGTCACCCATGGGCCTGGTTTTTTCAAGGTTAAAAATCACCAGAAAGGAACTTCTCAAACCATCAGTATGCCATGTACTCACTAGCCACGTCCTCCCAAACACTTTATTGATATTTTGAGCTGTTGGTGATGGAACTTATATTCAAAAATAATACACATGTTTGACTTGTCACAAAAATTGCTCTTAAAAATAAATCGAAAGAAAATCACAAGCCAAACAGGCATCTGAAAGAATGAGGTTGTACCATTATCATAAAAAAAGAGATGCTGAAGAGAAATGTCAGGGATCCCAACTGCCAAACTTAGCACTGAAGGAAATCTGACTTTTCACACTTAACACCCTGATGTAAACTTTTAAAGAGAAGCAGTGGGCTGCACCACGCTTTAAATCCCCCGGATAGCACCTGAGCCCTGAAAATGTTGGTTGGAAATCTCCAAATGCTCTGTGAAAATTTGGTCCTGACTCTGCAAATCTCCTGAGCATCAGGGAAGTAGATTTCTTCCATTCACAAAGCACCACGGCTAATAGCTGCACTTGGAAATCATATTGACCCAGGATTTTACTCCACTCCACTTTTCGGGGATGGTGACCTGGATGCAGCTGAGCCTCGATTCCTGCGTCTATATACTGGAAAAAAATAACACCACGTAATAAATCCTGACACAATATCCACCTGCCTTCATTAAGTTAAATTTAATGGGATTATGTACAATCAAGTTTGCTGTAATGTGGCATATCAGTTCCTAAAACTTCTTTGTCTACATATAATCACACAGTAGAAACCACAGGGCTTATAGTAAAAAAAAAAAAAAAAAAAAAAACACTAGGGTGGGAGGCACAACACTCACTGGCTGTATGACTGACAATCTTTCACAAAAATGGTAGGAACCTGATAAAAATGCTAGTAAGTTTGCACGTGTACTAGGAGAGGGGATACTATGATAAATATGGTCCTTGACCTTGAAAATGACCTGACATTTACAACTTGTGAGCAGCTGTGAAGTGGTGGGAGGAAGGTTTTATGAATTCAGTGGAGAGTTGCCACACGGATGTGACAGACGTGGCTCAGCACACGGGCCATGGCAGGAGTGCTGGGAAGACGTCTGGGGTCCCTCACGCCTTCACGGCGTGCATTTCTACAGGTGCGGGCTCCTGAAGGGGAGGTTCCCTTGTTCTCCTGGCATTTCTTATGGATGAAATCCTGCTAAGCAAACATGAAATTTTCATTATATTTAAATTGTTCCCTGACAGATCAGTCTTGTTGAAGACATTCTAGGTTATAAAAGCCGGTGACCAGAACTGGTTTTAAGTCAAGTACTGGAAGAATCCCTAACTAGGAGACAGTCAGTGCATGGTGGTCTGGGGAGTTCCCTTCTTTTTATTTCCCTCCTTTAAAAGCTGACCTTCCTGAAGGCGGGGGCTGTGTTTCGTGCATTTTGTGGCCAAAGCGACTTACACCCTGAAGTCACTTCCATCGGTGAATACCATTAGGCTGTTAGGACCGAGGCAGGGCTGCAGTGGCAGCTGAGACAGGGACTACAGACAAAGCTGCTGTGTCCGGCCAACCCAGTGCGGGAGCCCTGCGTGCTGACCGAGACCCGTGTCTGCAGGCTGACCGGCATTTCTTGTAGCAGGGAGTGGAGGACTCTCTACAGGCGATAACAGGCCATGGCACAGCAGCCCTGGGGCCAGTGGAAAGTCTTAGGAAGCCACGAGTCTGGTAAAGGCACAGTCAGAAGTGACCTTAGGCAGAGCTGACTCCAGGCCTGTGCCTTTCCCGTGCTTTCCTACTTATGACCCGACAACAGAATCAGCCCAACTCCAGGGCGTGTGCTGCCCCAGCAGGCACATTCTCCGCTTGCCATCTTACCAGCCATCCGGTTCCATCCTGGAAGCCATCTCATTGTTATTCTTATTTTCCAAATGAGGAAAGTGGACTCAGAGAAGGAAAGGGGTTTGTCCAAAGATGCGGGCGTCACAGCTCAGAGAGTCTGGCTCAAGTCACTGGCTCCGTCCTCACAGGCTGGCTGTTCTACACGGGGTGGGAAGGGAAGATGGATACGGGGTGAATAACAAGCACCCAGAGCTGTCTGCGGCTGGCAGGGGGCACTAAATGTCTCGGAACAGAGCATCACTCTGCTCTCCCTAATAGAAGCATAAATATGGCCCTTCTCGGAGTGAGCAATTTCCTCGGCTCTGCTGACACAAAGGGAAATATCCTCGGTAAGAATATTAAATATTGCTGTCACAGGACTATTAGAGAAATAAATGGCCCCCACGGCCCCCCGGCCTCCTACTGCATTGCCGTCTTTCCTCAGACCGTCGTGAGGCCCCCAGGAGGGGCTGGCGCTCCAGACACAAGAGTAGAGATGCTGACGGTGTCTGCGAGCGGCTCTGGAAAGTGGTCCTGCCCTCGCTGCCCTCACACACTTTTATTAAAACAGTGTGAGCTTTTCCTTCCTGAGACTATGAGTCTAACTTTGAGCTCCAGTCCGGACTCTGCCTTTCTGTAGCTGTGAACTTGGGCAGGTTATTTAATCATCTCTCTGGGCTCCAAGTTTCTTTGGGTCTGTTTCTTTTTTTTTTTTTTTTTAATTACTGACTT
The DNA here is from genome assembly GCA_963574655.1 of Perodicticus potto. Classification (NCBI taxonomy): domain Eukaryota; kingdom Metazoa; phylum Chordata; class Mammalia; order Primates; family Lorisidae; genus Perodicticus; species Perodicticus potto. Next base: position 5,494 of record CAUYRH010175763.1, on the reverse strand, counting down.
GCTTAATTAATTAATTAATGGGTAGAGTGTCATGGCATCATAGCTCACAGCAACTTCAAACTTCTGGCCTTGAGCAATCCTCTTGCCTTAGCCTCCCAAGTGGCTAGAACTACAGGCCCACCACAATGTCCAGCTAATTTTTCTTTCTTTCTTTCTTTCTTTCTTTTTTTTTTTTTTAGTAGAGACAGGGTTTTGCTCTTGCTCAGGCTGATCTTGAACTCCTGAGCTCAAATGATCCTCCCACCTCAGCCTCCCAGAGGGCTGGGATTACGGGCATGAGCCACCTCACCGGCCTGAATCTGTTTCTTTATCTAGGAAAAGCATATCATCATTGTAATGGTTATGCTGAAAATATCTCCACCAGCTTGTTTCAGAGTGAACTGTGTCAGTCTCCTGAGTCCAGGAAACGGTGGTGTGGGGAAGGAGTACGCTCCACAGGGAATGTGCTTCGCTGCCCTCCCCGAGGGCCCCCGGGACTGTGCTCCCCCCTCATGGAGCTCACATGTGCAAACGGAAACACACACACTCGACTCCCCCCAATATTTCAGAGAACGCTCCCCTTCCTCAGCGTGAGGAGCCCTTTCTAAAGGGCTAACGAACTTATGTATTGTGACCACTAGAAAAGGCACTCAGATGTTTAGCAGCCAAGTATGGAGAAAAACATAAGGACAAAAGACGGCCATGAATTACTAAGATTTAAAATGTATTGGGATTTTATCCTACGAAACATTATTAATATGTGTTTGAAAAAAAGCATTAGAATTTATAACAGCAACGCACTTTATTTGATGTGGAGACCAAGTGTGGTGCCTGTGTGGGTCCAAGTGCCATGACCATCCCCCGGGTCTCCTGTCCCCAGGCCTGCAGTCTGACAATTACGCTGCTAAAACAGCCCCACGGACTGGCCGCCTCTTTTCCTCTTAATGAAGAGTTAGGGCGACCCATGTATTTTGCTGTGACATGAAACCCAGACAGGGATGTGTCCAAAGCCACACAGGGCCACCCAGAGAGAGGACAACACATTTAATGCCTCTAAGGCACACACAGAGTGTTCACAGGGGGTTGGGAATCAAGGGTGGAGCAGCTGCCGAAATGTGTCACCAAGAGTCAGTCCCTCGGGTAGAATGAGATAGAGAAACCAACACAATGTGGAGAGATGGCATGGACACACACCTGTCACCTCTACAGTGAGATCACACTCACTCACACACACACCTGTCACCTCTACAGTGAGTGTGGAGAGATCACACACACACACACCTGTCACATCTAACCTGAGTGTGGACAGATCACACACACACACCTGTCACCTCTATAGTGAGTGTGGACAGATCACACACACACACACTCACACCCGTCACCTCTAACGTGAGTGTGGACAGATCACACACACACCTGTCACCTCTAACGTGAGTGTGGAGAAATCACACACACACACACACACTCACACCCGTCACCTCTACGGTGAGGGAGGCACATGCTGCCCTGTTGAGAAAGAATAAATGGAACCCTGGCAGCGCATTTCACACTTGATGGCTAAATTTTTGCTTTTGCTTATTCTCGAAATGAACACATCTGGCAAAGTCTAACATCTAAAGATCCGTTGAATGGAGAGCAGAGCTTCCGTGGGTGGTGGTATAAAATTCGTCTGGAAATGCATTTCTTGTTTTCAGTCTTAACTGACACGCAAATGCTTCCAAGGGAGGAGAGGGAAGGCTCTGGCACGTTTCTGACGGGGGAGTTATCAGTATGAGCAGAGGCTTACACCAGACCTCACAAAAGCCCCTGCTTTCTGGTGGCATTGCTGTCACCCCTGTTGTATGACTAAGCCACCTCTCATGTGGGTACGAGAACGGCCTCCAAACTGGTCTCACTGCACCGTCTCCATTCTGCCCCCTCATCTTTCACCAGCTGTGCACCGGCTAGAAGGGGCTGCTCAACTTCCCCATCAGGTCACGACACTCCCGTGATCAAACAGAAAATCCCGTCCTGTCCCCCCTAACCTGGATCCCATCTGCCTCTCTGCCCTCCACCAGTCCACCCTCTTTCTTGCTCACTGGATTTTCTTCTAGGTGTTTCTTTCTAAACACCCTGACTTTGCACCTCCCCATCACCCAGGGCTCAGCTTCAGAGGCCTGATTTCACTCCTGCTTCTCCTCTATAAACACGCAGCTATCAGTTTATGTTAGGCTCCTGGGAAGTATTATCCATCCAGAGATTGCTTCTATCTGGGCTGCTCCTTTTTACTTCTGTTCTGTTCGTGTGTTGTTAACGGACACCCCACTAGAACACAGGTGCCAGGAGAACCAGGACTTCATGTGATTTGTTTACACCAAATCTCCAGTGCCTGGGACATGGACATTTACGACATAGTAGATACTTGTTGAAAGAGTCAATGAAATAACTTATTAGAACAACAGGGGTTGGGAATGGTCTGGAGAAATCTGGGAAGCCTTCATATGAGAAGAGGAACTACAAATAGAAAGCCTGCAGAAAGGTGACTTGGTAACTACGAAAGCAGGGTGAGCTCGGTGTCTACATCAGAGTCGTTTAACACCTGTGATCTCCCCTGATTCCTCAGGTCCGCTGTGGGAGGCAGGCAGATCACGGACACCATCAGCGGACAAGGAGCAAGGAACGTAGGTCACACCCCGGCCCCTTCAGTGAATGGTGCCAGACCTGGGAAAACAAAGGGAACCACCCTGTGCCTCAGCTTCCTCTTCCATAAATGACGAGGCACTTAACATCCAGAGGAGAGGAGAGAATCAGGTAGACTCAATCTTGTAAGGTATTCGGCAGGTGCCTGGCTCACGGGGCTGGAGGACTCAGAGTCACAGTGTCATTGTCAGGATTGCTGTGCTGAACCAAGGCTTGGAGAGCGATCAGACTCTGTCAAGGCCATACAGTGAGAAAGTGGGCCCAGGATTCAAAATTGGAGTGGGCCACCTCACTGTGCTCAAGCCACGTGGTGACCTCCCTCCATGAGGCTCAGTCACTGACAGTCAATTCTACAGGACAAAGATGCACAATTTATACCTGTGGGGCATTCCCTGCCATTGTCATGTGGGCATATTTAATCTTCCCAATGTGCAAGGACTCTCTGTAAAGCAGGACATCCCACGAGGGGCTCAACCACATCTGGTCAATTTTAGGATGAAATTGGGACCCCTAAACCTTATCTGAAACCCATGTCTGCTTCTCACTTTGCACTGAGTGTAGAGCTGAACTCACCTCCAAAACAATAAGTTCAGTGTCCACAGATCATCCCTCGCCTTCTCCGGGGATGGACTCAAGCTTTTTGTCTCAATATAAAAGAGCTCAGTAAATTGGTGAAGCTTCCCGACACCATCTCTGCTATCAACTGGAAGCATTGCTACTGCTGACTAGCTAGAATAGCAGTTCGGGTAACACCAGCTTGTCAACAGCCTTGAGAGCATTTACAATAGCCAACTTGAGTTGAGGGCTTAATTGCGTACCGAGCATTGAATCCCTCAGATGCAGAGATGGCCCTTCTCTCTGCAAAAGGTACGTTATACTGAGGACAATGACACCTGTGTGATATCTATGAGACAGTGAGTTGGGTCCCATGGTCAAGGCAAGGACCGGAAGAGCCCAAAGGAGGCACTTGGCCAGGCTGAGGAAGCAGGAATGGGCCAAGGGTGGCTTTCTGAAAAAGTAATGCTTCAACTGACTTTTGCAGAATTAATAGGAATTGTGCCATATAATAAGTGAGGAGAGATGAAGGAAAGATCCTTTAGGGAAAGGTGACAGTGATTTGAACAAAAGCATGGAGGCCGGATGCACAGAGAAAGGGGGAGGGTAGACCACGACTGAATGCTGTTGGCTGGACTGTGAAGTTCAAGGCATCGCATGTTGGGAAGAGTCTCTGAGCACCTTTCTGCTGGTACAGGGATTTCAGTATATAAGGGGGGAGAGGTAAGTAAAAGCAGCAACAAGAGAAGAATTCATTCATCCTTTGCCATGTATGTAAATTCTTTACAGAGATTACGTTATCTTTTCAACAACCACATGGGACATTATTGGCTATGTTATCTTTTCAACAACCATATGGGACACTATTAGCAGAATAACCACCCCAAGATCCAGCAACCTAATCCTCAAAACTTATGAATATGCTGCCTTAGGTGGACAAAGGGACTTGAGCATGTGATTAACTTAAAGATCATGAGATAGGAATGTTTTCTGGATTATCCGGGGAGGTCCAATGGAATCAAGAATTTCTCATCAAAGAGAGGAAGGAGAGTCAGGATCAGAGAGGAATAGCCAAGGAAACGGAGGTTGCAGGGATGGGTGGTTATGAGCCGAGGGATACAGCGGCCTCCAGAAGCAGGGAAAGCCTGCAAGGTGCTCTCTCCCCTGCAGCCTCCAGAAAGAACCATCTGCCAGTCCAGGTTAGACGTCCGACCTCTGGAACTGAAGCATAATAAATTGGTTGTTTTAATGCACTAAGTCTATGGTAATTTGTTACAGCAGCAAAGAGAAACTTACACATGGGTTTAGAAATTTTAAAAATGATCATCTTCATATTAACAATGAAGAAACTGAGTCTCAGAGGGATCTGTTTGACCAAGACCACAGGGCTCAAGAATGGCAAGGCTGGCATCACGTTCAAATCCTGCCAATCCAGGCCCCAGTACTGCTGATTCTGCAGGAACCATCAATTCTCTGGGCTGAGCTGAAAGCAGGTCCTTGTCAATTCTTCCTCTTCCCCTTTGTGAAAGCACCCTTTGTGCACTATGGCACTCGAGAATGTGCCAATCTTTTCAAAATAAATGAGACCAGGGGGAGATTTTACTCCCCTGACAAAAAAACCTAAAAATGTGGGGGGACATGGGGTTATTACCATCTCAGTGAGATCAGAGAATCTGAGTGTAGAAATTAGATTGGGTGATAAAAAGCAAATTCTTCATAAATATTTAACCTCCATCAGCACGACAGTAATTACAGAACTAGTGGCATGCACTGCTGGCAGCAGGCTGCCCCGGTTTGGGAAGGGCATGGTTCGTTTTGCAGCTTTATCACCCTTCGATGAGAAATAAATGATGGGAGTTGAAGAAAATGAAATACCGCACAGGCAGCATCGTTTTATTTGAAATGCCCCCAAATGACGCTTTTTAAATTGTTGAATTCATGGCAAACCTGCCTTGTACTTTAAGGCTCTAATGGACCCGGAGGCTGCAGCTGATCCCCTTAGAGAGCTGCCCGCCTCGTGCTTCTGTGTTCATGCCCTCTGCCTGTCACATGTCACTTCTGACACTTCTTGCTAAGGCCCTGGACTGGCCAGGTCTCGGCCCAGCTTAACTAGGTTCTGGACATGGACTGCTAAGTTACCTTGCTCTGGTACAGTTTGTCTTAGGTGCCTGAGGGCTATCTACTTCAGCAGAAGAGGGAGACAGTCTTAAGGAGAGTAAAACAGTCTTCTTAGAAAGATAGATCTTAGTCTTTAGCGGAGCTTGGTAATCTTCAGCAGAGA